>PKRV01003255.1:997466-1025868 GCA_003709505.1 Hyphantria cunea | reverse complement strand
AAATTTACAGGAAATAAAAAAGGCTTTTTATTTTTAATTTTACTAAGTATTTAAATTATGTATATCTAGGCGAGAATTTTCATGAGGTTGAAATTATAATAAAATATAACAAATGTTTACTATTTTATTTGCAAAGAACCCCTGAAAGCGTTAGACATTTATATTTTTAGAAAAGAAATTTTTTATTTCCATGTCAATATAACCACTCACAAATAATGTTTTTTTATCATTTTCTATTTTCGTCGCATTTAAATAGATGCGACCCCGTTGAAATGGAAAGTTTTTGGGTATAAATGGCATTTTCATTTTCGTGAGGTTGTATTGCCCCTGAAAGAATAAATAAAGAAATATATACAGATTACAATAAATATAAAAAAGAATACAAAAATGGGTTCTTAATCAGTCGCGGTCATATTGACAAAAAAACAAGTTTATATGCACACACAATATAGCACCAGTGGACCTCTTTGATATCTTTAAAATGTAATGCATATGTTCTCTTCTGTACATATGTATTAAATGCTAAAGTTCGACAGTTTCTTTTGAGCATATAGGTATTTATCTATTTTATATATCGTGCATTTTTGGTACATTGGAGTACTTAATGAGCGGCTTTCTCGAGTAGTGGTAACCTGTTTTTTTTTTTGGTTCAATTGAGGGGATCATTTTCTTCGAAAGTATATGAGGGTTTTTTATTTTATCTTTTTATGATACAAGTAGTAAACGAACAGACGCATTGCCTGGTGGTAAGCGATTACCGCCATTATGGACACCCGCAACACCAGGGGCGTCACAAGTGCATTGCCGGCCTTTTAACGAGGAGTACGCTCTTTTCTTAAAGGTTTGAAGGTCGTATTGGTCCGGGAATACCAACGCGACAGTTCATTCCACAGTTTCGTTGTGCGAGGCTGAAATTTCCTTGAAAAGCGCACAATTGTGGACTGTTAACCGTCTAGATGATGGGGATGAAATTTCTGTAGTGAAGTACGATGGTGTAAAGAGGCAGCAGGAATCTATCCAGAACAATTTCTCGGAGCACTGGTAAATGCGGTAGAAGATGCATAGTAAAGCCACATCTCTACGCAGCGCCAATATGTCGAGCCGAATTGAAAGCTCTTGGGAATCGAGGATTTGAGTTGCTCTCCGTTGAATGCGGTCCAAAGGGAAATGTGTGGTATTGGGGTGCCCCTGCCCAAAGATGGGGACAGTATTCCATGTGAGGCTGGACCTGCGTCAAATAAAGCAAAAAGCGGTGGGCCGGAGTGAAATACTGTCCGTTGAGCACACCGAGCTTCCTCGAGGCTAATTTGGCCTTACCCTCCAAATGATCACGAAACTGGACTTCACTCGATATGTCGACACCAAGTATTGGCTGAGGCAGATGTCTTCAAAACGAGGACATAAGAACCCACGACAGTTTTTTTAGCACTGAACGCGCAAACTTGTGTCTTAGTATGGTTAAATTGGACTGAATTAAGTCTACCCCAGTCTGAGATCTTTTTCAAAGAGGTCTCAACTTCAGACATAACTTTGTTTCGACTCTAAATGCCGTATTCCCGAGAAATATTGGCGAAGGTGGTTTAAAGGATCGCCGGTGTTGTCATCCGCATAACAATGAATGCCGCTAATTTGCAGCATGTCATTGATACGGAGGAGGAACAATGTAGGTAATGTAATAGCACACAGCCTTGCGGGACACCAGCATTTACAGATATGGATCCATAGCATTCACCGTTGACTACGACCTTTATGCTTCTATCTGCTGGAAAGCTGGTGACCCAATTTCTCGGATAGCCCATAAGAAGGGAGCTTCGAAAGAAGTGCTTTGTGCCAGACCCAATCGAAGGCCTTTGCAATGTCCAAACTAGCTGCCAAGGCTTCCACTTAGTCTCTATCGCTTGTACCCACCGATGTTTCAGATACACCAAAAGATCACCAGCTGATCGACCCTTACGGAAGCCGTACTGCTGGTCACTAAACAGGTGATGATCTTCTATATCCCGTAGGAGTGGACAATGGACTCCATTATTTTCCAGAAAAGGGAAGTTATAGCTAGTGGCCTGTGGTTCGATGGGTTGGAGCGGTCGTCTTTTTTGGGATCGGGTGGACAAACGCTGACTTTAATGATGTCGGGACTACGCCAAAAGACTAGGAGAGCCGCTAAAGTCGCGTTAAAACTGGTGCCAACTCGGCTGCGCATATCTTAAACACTATAGAAGGGATTCCAGCAGAGCTAGCGATAAAACCCTAAGGTCGACTGGTAGAAAATGCCTACGGCATTAAGTCCACCTTTGTCACTACTAATGTCCATAAAGTATAAATAAAAAAAATAAAAAAAAGTGCTAAACACACTGAGCGTTGCTGAAACTGGATATCCAGCATACGGTTCTCGCACAGCGGTATAATAGGTGGCTCCTGTTCCCGTCCTCCTAAGTTGAGTTGGACGCAAAGTGTTTTGCCAGAGTATCGGCTTTCTCTTTTGTGTCATAGGCCAATGGATGATTTGCCAAGTGAAAAGATGGAAGGGATAGCGTAATTGTTTTGCAACAAATTTTATTTTGAAAGTCAGGTACGGTACAAATAGCCTCTTCCACTACGAGGTCTAAAAGATGCGCTGAACTTCATTTGATATTGCTTGTTAGCTGCTGGCCAAATAGCATAAGTATGATAAATTTTAATTTTTAATTGTAATCGTATTAAAATTGCTTACTGGTGGATAAGGGCAAGTTAGATTTTCATAGTTACGTTTGAGCTGAGAGCCAAATATTGGATCTTTTTCTACCATGTCACACAATCCGAAATGGAACTCAACAAAGCTGGGGCAGTATCTGTTCGTCAAAAACTGGTAAAAATAGAAATCCACCTGCAAAAGAATATTATCATACTGTACTAATTATTGACCCAGTCGATTTCACCATTAAACTTATTTTTTACGAATACAGCACCCGAATCGATGATCAAATCATATACATATACAAAAGCTAGTTAGTGATTTCACGTCGTAAAAGTACCTAATACTACTAAAGAAAATCTACAGTATATCTGTAGATTTGATTTCCTTGGTTGATTAAAAGGCACTAATGCCTGGACCTAGCAGTAGAATTATAAACATTGTTTAGTCACACGATGATCGAACACGACTAGCTATTGCTTGTGGTACTTAGACAATTAATATATTTGATGATTTAGAAGTCCTTCAAATTTAAGACTTCTTACAATTTGTTTCGGTATAGTAATAATTACCCTTAATGTATTATCCACAGGTGTTAGCAATTCAATATAAATATTGACATAATACCGAGGGTCATTGCGACTTGTACGGCTACTTTTTGCTATGAAATATTTTAGAAACATCTCATTATAGTAAGTGACTACGGGTCGCTGGGTGATCATGTACGTTACCTAGAACAATAGAGTAAGAAATGCATTAATATAAATATTTAAATAAATATTTTCGGACAAAATAAACAATTTCGGACATTTATCACACTCAACGCCATTTAGTCCAAAACTAATGACACAATATTATTTAGAATGACACTCCCCTGGGCCATACTGTACTCCGGAAAAAGGATAAAAAAGTACAACTAAATCTAGGTGGCCCTCAAACTAAGTTACAAGAAGCAGTTTAACATCGTTTAACAGTATTTTATTGATTTGCTTCAATTCTAGTGATTATATTATTATTTTCTGAATATAAATCACTGAAGTAATAATGTATAAATAGACTTACACGTAAGCTTAATGTTCACTAGATATCACGAAGTATCTCAAAACGTGAATTTCAACAATATTTTCTGAGTTCCTGCAAAATGTACTATTAGGTGTCGTTTTCCCAATAATTATATTAGTAATTTAAGTGATATATTTTATTTGATCGTCATAAAGCCATTATACACACAAATATATATATAATTAAAATGTCCGTTTGTAGTTTCAAATTAACAGCTTCTCAATAAATGCTTCGATTCCCCTCTGCGACAACCCTTTTGTGATCAACAAGTTGTTATTTTGACTTTGGGTGTTTTATGTTTCCATTTCAGAAATGCAAGTAAAGTCCCCTGCGACACAGCATAAGATCCTAGTAGAGGAGTTTTCTTTCGTATAAAAAATTATCAAGCAACTAAAAGTACGACTATATGTAATATGATATTTCTTCTGAACAAATGAATAAAAAAACTCACGGTATTGCATCGATCAACGCTATTCAGCAAATACCATAACACAGTCAAAATTATTAATTTCACAGGCATGTCTACCCCACTGAGGTATCTATGTGTATATAACTGAACGCTTTAGAGCATAAGTTAAATATAATGCAGGTAAAGTACTGTTAAATAAATTACCTCAATCATAAATAAATTCAAATGACATTTAATTACAGTAACTAGCTTTTAACCGCGGACTGGTCGTCGTGTATTTAGGTGCATGTCTGTGAGTGCAATCTCCATGAGAAATTTCACTGAAATCGAAATAGCAATTTAGCCATGAAAGCGTAACAGACATGCAATTACTTTCGCATGTTTAGTAATAATATAAATGCAAAAATGTGTCCTATCGGATTAGGAGAGAGAGGGAATAGAGAGTGTACCAGTGCTTGCCCACACACTTGTGCACTATAATAACTCCCGCGTAAATAAATGACTTGTCTCCGTTGAGATTGGCAGCCGTAGCCGCAATCGGCTGGGAGATCATTATCATTGAATGTAGACGAAAAATAATATCAGGCATCAAGTTTTTCAGAAATAACAATGTAAATGTGTAAACATACCTATTAATTTTAAGTATTTGAAACCACCGAGATTCGGATGTCGATTGTGTATCTAAACAAATGATTACTTTTTATTTTATGAAACTATTGCACCATTTAGTTTCGTTACACGGGAAATGGTATTTATAGCAGTGATGTATTAAATTCCATAGCTATTGGGACTACACTAGCTAGGTTTGGCCTTGGTGTAGCAGGAATTTGACGCAAAATTAAATCATTTCTTAGTTATAATGAGCTCAATTTGAGGACTTTACAGTTAGCGCATTGGTTTTAATGGTCACCGCGCCGCTTCCTACAATCCTAAGTGTTGTGGATTCAAACCCCACATGCGGCTAGACTTTGTGTGAACCATAAATTGTTATTCCGAATCGGAAGGTCTTTGTGTCCATTTGAATTTTCATGTAGGTTAGGAATAGAGACAAAGAACAGAAAGAGTAAAAAATCCGAACTTTTGCGTCTTTAGCCTATTGCAATCTAGTGCTGTACAGTGGCCTCTCCCCTTGTACGCCACTTGAGCCGATTTTGGACTTAAATTTTTCATCTACCTCTTGACTATATCTAGTCTTTTCTAGCAGTTATTGGATTATTTTAATTATAACATGTACATGGACGACATAAAATTATATGAAAACGTCACAGAGTCACTACACCGTCTGGCAGACATGACACAATCTTTCTCAAATTACATTCATATGGAATTTGGAATTGATAAGTGTAAAACATTTTCAGTAGTCAATGAACAAATTATTACCAGCATCTACACACTTCAGACAGGAGAATCAATTGAATCTTTAGAATCTCACAATTCTTTCAAATTTAATTAAACAGAAGGAAACAAAACACACTCTTAAACAGAAATTCAAACATTGAATTAACATTATACTCCGTTCTCAACTCAATTCTCGTAACACAATCAAAGCAATTAAAAGTTATGCCATCCCCGTTCTCGTCTACTCCTTCGGTATAATAAGATGGCCCAAGAAAGAACTCACGAACTTCAACGTACTATGAATACAAAACTAACAGCGCATGAATGACCCTCCCCCGGGAAGAAGGTGGACGTGGTTTAATAGTTTTTTTACGAGTGGAAACCCCTCGGGCATTCACCGCACTGGGGTTTGCAGCGGGGTGGTGGGTCGGAATCGGCCGACTTAAATCACACGGTGTGCCACTCTGCGTCTGATACGGGAGAGATCCGGAAACCGCTTTCTTATGCCATCCGGACCCCTCCCAGTACTTGCCCGCACTGAAGCGGGCACCGTGTGATGGTAAAAACTCTCAATTTAGGCGACGTACGGCACACGCGTAACATCGCCCCCTTGCGGCTGTCCTGGGAAGCGGATGGAGGGGAAAACCCGTCCTGCCCATCCGCGGCCACACTCAGGGCTGCATGAGGCGCTGGTAGGCGCGCCTCCGCCGCCCGGTTCGCCGGCGACGGATCGGGTCCGAGAAGAGATAGTCCTCCCGGGCCTTCTCCGCCGCCTTCTTCTGCCAGATGACTTCCTCGCATAAGGTCGCGACCGCGGTAATACTGCTCTCGCCACCGACCATAGAGCGTACGACAGCTAGTAGCGAGAGATCTTCTCCAATGACTGTAGTGAGGGCCCGACGCTGCGGTGGCCAAGCGGGGCACACCGCCAGCGTGTGCTGGGCCGAGTCCTCACTGCAGTCGCAGTGGTGGCAGGCGGGACTGAATTCTCCCCGCGCGACCGAGCGCAGGTACTTTCCGAAGCAACCGTGCCCGAAAAGCACCTGCTGCAGTCGGAAGGAAAGGGTCCCGTGCTGCCGCCCTGCCCACTTGAGGAGAACGAAGGTCTCCCCCAAGGAGTGTCAACCATCCCATTCTTAGGCAGCCCACATTCATCCGCCACCATCCACTTTCTTCAAATTATCGGTCCATCGAGCCGCAGGGAGACCTACACTACGTTTGGCTAATCGCGGTCTCCACTCTAACACATTTCGGTCCAGGGACCATCGTTTCGTCTGGAGATATGACTGGTCCACTTCCACTTTATCATGCTAATTCTTTACTCCAGTTCTCAATCCAATAACCTCATCACGAATTTTATCGTACAGAGAGACACCCAGCATCGCACGTTCAATCGCAAAATGAGCTACTTTAAACTTGTGGACCAGCCCGATTGTGAGTGCCTACGTCTCGGCTCCGTATGTTATTACAGTTAGGACGCACTGTATACTTTGAACAACAGGTGAAAAGTCATCGAATTTTGGTCAAGACGATGATTGAGATGAAGCCGCCATTTGTACATGGTCGTTTATATGTTATGCTCCTGAATGTAAACTGTTTTAACTGGTGTACAATAAAGTTTGTTCTATTCTATTCTATGATTAATGTCTCTCGAAAACAATTTGTACACATCAATAGACTTTTATCTTCTTTCTTGAAGAATAGTTCTATCAAGATCCTGCTCCATGCCCCCGATGTAGTGCCAGTTTGAATGACGGAATTAATCAGTTTTGCAAGCTCTACTAACATAGGAATTCGTCCAGCTTTTAGGAGCTCTGTTGTGATTCCGTCCTCGCCTTGAGCTTTGTTGTTCGAATGCCATTCTAATCTCGCCCAGTTCGATGTCGGGAAGCTCGTCCGTGAGGTGGCGTCTCAGACGGGTTCGTGAAGAGTATAAATCCTTGTAAGACTTTTCGATTTCAGCGAGAGCCTCTGTCAATATTGTGTTGACTAACAGTGTTTATATTAATGTTATCGAATAGATTGTTCAATCGTATCTATGCATGCAAACTAGTTTAAAATATCATTACAATGAAGAAAAATCAACGATGTTGTATGTAGCCTGAGTTTACTTGTTAAAATTGTTAATTTTAAATATTTACGTCCCTTGTTGACATCAATACCCATCCCGTTCATTTCTTGCATTACGTAACCGACATGTCTTTGGTTTCTAATGTTATTATTATAGAAAAAAACAATATTGTAGTATTTATTAAAAGAATGGATGAACTACAAACATTTGTAACTGAATTTCTATGCATAATATAAAACACAAAATGTAGGTAGGTATACATGTATTTATACCATTTGCCTAGTACCTACCTATTGTTATAAGTAACGATTCCAACCTCGTATAAACGTTTAGTTCGTTTAAATTTTAATAATAAGGAATATGCATAAAAATTTTATCCGTCTCAAATATTTTTTCTAGATTCTTTATTGTCTTCACATTACACGTAAAAGGTATTTTTTATTTAGTTGTTAAAAAATGAAAATTAAGGGAGCAAAATTCAAACTTACAAAACGCTTACGGTCGAAACGAAATGTGACGTCGATGGTCACGTCATCGAAATTATCGGAGTTGCAATTCCCTATTTTATAATTTAATATTCAAGTAAATATTTGATTCATATTAAATTATATTAATATCTAGGCGCTTGTCAGCTTCCGGGGCGGTTTATAAATAGTGTCTATTGTTAATGACGTCTGTACTCTTTTAATACAATGGTACTTCATGTGTAATAAATCTTTAATGTTATACAATCCTGTATTATCAAATAATAACTGTATGTTAATAATCATTAGAATACTTTAGATTAACAATGTTTTATATTATCTACTAGGTTTGGGAATTTAGTATAGAATTAGGTCGAGTCTGTGAAATATTTTTTTTTTTGTTATATTTATGCTGCCAAAATGATTCTGCCCTGAAAAGAAGGGGGATGGTGAGGGGGATAGGGGCGTTGGATTGGGGTATGGGCCTCCGGTATCCTCACTCACTCGATGAAACACAGCGTAAGCGCTGTTTCACACCGGTTTTCTGTGAGGCCGTGGTATCACTCCGGTCGAGCCGGCCCATTCATGCCGAAGCGTGGCTCTCCCACGGTAAATATATATGTTATAAAATGCCGTCAGTTGGAGTAATGCGGGGAAATTCATATCTTAACCGTTCTACTTGATATGCATTGGAGAAAATTATAAGTTTGTGCTTATATAATGTGTTGCTTTGGCGCTATCTTAACTACGCGCGTTACATTATAGTACAAGTTTTACTTAGTTTGGGACTAGATGACGAAGTGTGAATGTGGCGGAATATTATTTAAAGAAATAAATAAAATTAAAGAGTCTATTTGTAATTTTAAATTAACAGCTTTTCACTAAATGCATTTGAAAGTATTTACGGTGCATACATCACAAAACCAATTTCTGCAGCGGCTGGACTGATTTTGACGATACCTTCCCTGACAGATAACTGATGATATATGGAGTTAGGCTGCTTGTTTAGACTAGCTTCTTTAGTTGAGTTTAATTTCAAGACAGATTCCATCAAGTGCTGATAATCGAGAGTTTAAATTAAGGAAATAAATACATAATGGAACAAAATAATCAGTAAGAGCTGTAACATTTTACTGCCTCGGTGGCGCAGTGGTAGCGCACGCGACTGCTGTCCATGAGGTTTCGGGTTCGAATCCTGGGTTGGATCAAATGTTTGTATGATCTACAAATATTTGTTCCGGAGTTTGGATGTTTTCTATGTATAATATGTATGTATTTACAAAAAAAGTATTTATGTGTTCGTATCAGTTATCTAGTACCCATAATACGAGTTATCCTCCGCTTAGTTTAGGACTAGATGGCGTTGAGTGTTAGATGTCCGAAATATTTATTATTATTATTATTTGCGCATTTATTTCTCTCGAAATCTAAATCTCGGTATTTTAATGAGAACCACGGGCTTGGACCAAGTGGAGTTCATTTGAGTGATTTGGGACTGAGGCTGTAACCTGTGATCTTGTGTACATTTAAGTGTGGGAATCTTAGAATAAACTGATCATGTAGTTTTTTGCAGTACATAGTCCTATCAGTCTTAAGTTTAGTGATATACAAATATGTGCGCATGATAAAGGTATTTATTTCATTACTCCATTGCATACGCACTCTCGGTTTGCCAGCTTTGGTGGTCGCAGATTGAGTGACAAGTGTCTCCTGCGAATCATCCTTGGCTAGGGTTACTACTCTAGCATTATCTTATTCATCTCTATTGCTTTGGGCAGAAGGTGATGTTGCAGTTGATGGTGTATACGAAATTGTACTTGGGCTGAATGGTTCTATTGGGCTAATTGTTCTGTCCGGTTTCGTCATATTGGTCGGCTGTAATAGATTCGGAAGATCTGGTGGGAGCCCCCTCCACGTGAGTCAGGTGTTCGACTCGGACGTACGGTTGGAATTTGGGGGGCTTATTATTATTATTATTTCTATCCGAAAAACCAATGTTGATAGACATAGTCAGTCTGTCTGTCATATATTTGAAATTTCCAAGGTACATTATGTTGATAGTGCATCGGAAAATGATTATTCATGACTCATTTCATTAAATGGAAAATGATTATGTGTGTCTATTGTCTGACTTTTTTATAGCAGAACAGCTATCAATTTTATCGACATCAACATGTATCTACGGCTATCGTATCTATCGCTATTAATGTTCTAATGGTGTGATTAGGCAATTATCTATAATATCTCTAGTCTCTAATGACAAATATCATTTTCTGTTTTTGTTGTCTATAGTCTGACTGATCTAAAAGGAGTAAAAGGGTGATTATGACAGTCGACGTTTATGATTACAAATGAACTATCATCAATATAAATCGGAGATCGTTTTTTGATTTTGCGGAAGACGGTCCCCATTTCATGTCATCCACATTTTTTTAATATTTTTTATCATTAATTCCATCACGATGAAGACTTGAAGACTCGAAGACTTAGAATTGAAGACTTGAAATACTTGACATTGGCAGAAATAGCTGATCCGGCTGATTGCCATATCATCAAAAGAAGAAGAAGAGTATAAATCGAATAAGAATAATTTTTACTCTTTTTTTAAGAATAGTGTTACATGTACATGTTGCACTCAACAAGTATAACTAAAATTAGTGAATAACTGAAGAATAAATTGATATAAAAATGCACTAGAGTTTTATGTAATACCTTAGAATATGTATATGTCTAGATAGAACATAGCGATGAAAAAGATTAAAAGGAAAAAAAGTTCTTTTCGATTATTGTATGTTCTAAATTGTGTTTTATGTTGATAATAATTAAATTTACCCATACGTCTTCTTAAACACGTGACAGTATTTTTTTCACACACATTTGGCCTCAAACTAAGCAAGAGTACTTTTTTGTAAATCTGTATATATTATACATAGATAAAAAACAATGCCCAAAAAAAATATTTTCAAAATTGGCCGTCAAACATTTCAACTCGGAAATCCACATAGATACTCCTACCAAAAATCATTCAACGCGACTAAAAGTATTCACAATAAAATATAATTCTGTAAATTATAGTCTTAAAGAAATTAACTTACTTACTTAAGAATATTATTCATTTTCATTAGATTAGCACAGAATGAGAAACATGCAAACATAGTAAGTCGCGTTATAAGAGTGTTTTGACTTGAGTGGATAAACTAAGAACACATCCAAGATGACGAACAAAATAGTAATTCAATTTAAGAAATATTTCAATGGCTCCTTCCTATCCTACTAATATTATAAACGCGAAAGTTTGTAAGTATGGATGAATGTTTGTTACTCTTTCACGTAAAAACTACCCAATGATTTTAATGAAACTTTACAATAACATAGCGTATACATCAGAATAACACATAAGCTACTATATGCCGTGATAACCGACATTTTCGCCGGCGGAACCGCGGGCAACAGCTAGTAAGTCATAATGCTGAAACAGATACGAAACAATGATACCTTTAGATGTTTGATTTTATTAATATTTAAATTGTCTTTGTAATATTAATACGAATAATATAAGTTTTGTTCAGCTCATTTTCATTGTAAAAAAATATTAAATTAAAGAAAATAAATAAATGAATAAGTATCAGCTACTCAATTTTAACGAAAATGAAAACTGGTTAGCAAGTCGAAAAAGTTCGATTTGTGATCATCGATCAAAATATAACATCAATAAGATTTTTTAAAAAATCATAGAATGTAACTGTTTGAGGATACTTTGCAGAAATAAAGTATCACGTGATTATATATTATTATTATGATATATAAATTATTTGTAGAAATTAAAACTGATTTATTTCCCAGTACATTTATTCAGCTCAGTAGTATAAAATTAAAATAGTTCTATGTTATGTTCCAATGGGGCATTATTGCATGCTATCGTTACAGAATGTCAGTTTGACAGTTTCACTTTTTACCTGTCAAAATCACCACAAGTCGCTCGTACTTCGTACAATGGTTCACTAAACAAAAAAGTGAGTAAAGTGAAAATGTCGTGAAACCTAATATCTTGTCTGGCATTGTTTAACTAAATAAGCTATATCGCAATAAGTATGCGGTGGAGCGAAGCCGTGACTCTCGAGTTTGTTAAAATATATCTTAAGCATGAGTGTCTGTGGAATCCAGCTCATTCTGGATATAAACTTAGATATCAAAGAGAAAAGGCATATACTGACATTAGTTCAGAATTTAAGGTAGCCACAATGAAGTCTCTTTCAGTACCGGAAGTGAAAATGAAAATTAAGAATTTACGAACAACATATGTACAACAAGTTCACAAAATTCTGCTCAAATCTTGCCCTGACTCCATATATGAACCATCACTTGTATGGTTCCATGAAATGGACAGATGCTTAAAGCATATACCAAGTAATCGTAACTCAAATAACCACACTGTAAGTATAAACAGTTGTTAAAAAATGATATTGAGCATGTAAATACAGTGAACTAAATTCAATGTATTAACATGCTCAATATTGTTTTTCATGTTTTCACCATACATGTATATACATGTTAGAAATGTGAAATGTACTAAATATTTGTGAATATTAAAACTACATTTTAAATGGTATTTTCTTGATTATTACATTTATTACTGCACTCCAACTACTGTTATATATGAAATCTATAATATGTAATATTATAAATTCAAAAGTAATTCTGTACATCTGTTACACTTTCCTTGCTAAACCGCTACACTGATTTCAATTAAATTTTGTATGGAGATACTTGATTCATAATGAAAAACATCACAATTCTTAAATGGCAACTCTTTGACATACAAGTGGGCAGAGCCACAGGTGAAAGCTAACCGAGCATAGAGAATTGTTTCATGACTTTTTAATGCATGAGGTTAATGGAGAAACTGGTTCTGGTACAGGGGCCTCAAAGAGCAACACACTAGATACTTGAAATTTTACTATCAGGTGTACTGACTACTCACTTGCTGTAAAAACTGTATTTGTTGCTCAAACCATATTAAACTAGAAATGAGCTCTTCTGAACTGTAGAACCAGTCATGTAACTTAAAAATAAAAAATATTTGTACTGTATTCTATATTTTAATAAAAACAATTTATTTGTAGTCCCAAGAAATTCCCGAAGTGGACTCTTCGTGCCAAATATGGGTAGACCAGGAACTGCAGCACATAAACACTGATGAAACGAATCCTGATCCACTTGTACCCCAAACAGATGATGAGTATGATTCCAATAGAGCTGATGAACCAATTGCTAAAGTTAAATTTGAACAAAATTCATCACCAATATATTACAAGAAACTAAAAAAGAAAAAAATGAGACATAGGAGTCCGGCCAAAAATTATTCAGATCCAACTTTGGAGTATGGAAAAGAAGATGAATTTGATATCTATGGCAAATATATTGCCTCACAGTTGAGGAAAATGGACTTGCATAAAGCTCTTAGGCTTCAATTAGAGATACAGAACCTTGTTAGTGAAGCTAGGATCTCAGATATTGTGTCTAGCGAGTAAAATAACATTCAAGTTGTAAAGGTTTTTACAACTTTAATATTTTGTTAGTACACTAGCGAATTGTAGCTGAAGCTATTGAAATATGAGCTAGTATTTTTTTTATAAGTAACTCGCCAAATTGACTCTGCTCAGCCTGATGGTAAGCTCAAGCATAATCCATTGGTGGAGGTCACCATACTCACTGCGAAAGCAGACTGTGCAGTATGGCGTCCAAAACTATGGCGGCTTAGTGAGATGCTTTTTCACTCCCCACTTAAAGGACACGGGATCATAGTGGGAGGGAAACACATGCGCTGGCAATGTGTTCAAGTTTTCAATGGCTCTGCACAATAAGGAAGACCCAAACCGTTTCGTTCGTGTGCGTATTTCTATGACTCTGAGGCAGTGTCTTCCGAGGCCAACATGTGTTATTCTATAGAGGAAGGGAGAAAGTGGGATCCATTGGAAGAGCTCTTCAGAACACTCTCCGTGGTAAAGGCGGTATAGAACTGCCATAGAGGCTCTAGGGACTCGTTGACATCGGGATTGTATATTATGGGCACTGCTCGCCGCTGAACCCGGTCGAGAGCATCGAGCAAATACTGCGCAGATCAATCACAAAGATGAGAACAGTGCTGCACGCGCGAGCGAACCTGGGTTTTATAATGAAGACATAAACGCTCGGACGTAAAGAACCGTCTCACCCTGTTTAGTATGCCAAGTTTCCGCGAGGTCGCCTTAAAGATGCTCTCGATGTATTCCCGCCGGTTCAGGTCTCGGCAAATATCCGTACTTAGTACAACAAGCTTATCCCGTAGTGACAGTTGAGTGCTCTGAAAAGTGGGGAGGGGAAGAAACGAAGACTTTGGTAGAGAACACGCACATCTGATACAAAAACTACTATGATTGAAAAAAATGTATAGACTTATTACAACATTAAATGAACACACGTAGCTAGTGATTCCGAATGCGGAGGGAATGAAATTTTCTATCATTGAATTTTGGCGTCTATTTATTTATGTTCAAGTGCAAAATAATATGCCAAAGATATTAATATAGTCATAAATAAAATGTTTGATTTTTATTATTGAGTCCTATGGCCCCATTTTTATCACTTCCTGCTGGACAGTTATGAAATTAGCTTACAGTTCAAATGAATTCAAAAATATACTTCACTTCTAGCATTTAAGAGTATTGGGATGACCCCAACCTTCCTGTCGTATACGTTGCAGCGCCATCTAACGAAGACAAGTGTGTTACTTCTATTACTATATTTTTATACTATAATTTTTAGGTCATTCCTGTTCCTTCAACTATTAAATAAAATATTCGATTAATATTTATTTATATANTATATATATTAAATTAAATAGTCTTTAATCTACTTCTTCTTTTGATGATATGGCAATCAGCCGGATCAGCTATTTCTGCCAATGTCAAGTATTTCAAGTCTTCAATTCTAAATCTTCGAGTCTTCAAGTCTTCGTCGTGATGGAATTAATGATAAAAAATATAAAAAAATGTGGATGACATGAAATGGGGACCGCCTTTCGCAAAAACAAAAAACGATCGTCTTTAATCTATATCGGTGGTCACCTAGAGGCCTAGATGCTTGTTTGAGGTTGTCATTTGTCACTCTTGTCAGTTTTGTTCCCTACGATTGAAGTATGGTTTGTAATTTGTTATGAATGGGTGATCTGATTGTCTGTAATGTTGCGGGTCGTATTCTGGACATTTATTTATTTACAGTTTTGTTTGTACGTCAACGGGGTGCTTAATTAATAAAACAGATGCCAGTAACATAAAAAATGAGGTGGAGTGAGCACGAGACACATCAATTTGTTAAAATTTATCTTAGACACGAATGCTTGTGGAATCCTATGCAACCAGATTACAGATCGAAAGGTAAAAGATTAAAAGCCTACAGAGACATCATCGCTGCATTTAACGATACAACAGGTATATTACTCAATGAAACCGAGTTGAAGATTAAAATAAAGAATCTTCGCTCTACGTATTCACAAGAGGTTTCAAAAATAAAACAACGCTCAAGCCCCAATTGGACATACACACCAAATATGAAATGGTTTGGTGAGTGGCATAAATGCTTCAGCGTTTTAAAAAAACCTGTGGAAGATTCATCATTTGATAGTGTAAGTAGTTATATAAAACGACACAAATTGTTTGATATATTACCTCACAGGTCTGTTTTTAAAATTAAATCTTAGAAAGATTGTACAATCTATTTAATGTAAAAATTGCAATCATAATAAATCGGAAAGTTTTTAAAAGTTCATATCACACTAAACTGTTTGACTTTTACTATTTTTTACACACTGTACACATCAGGCTAAGATAGTGTGTCAGCATGGCATCCCATACCATGAATGGTGGAAATAATTGTTATTTATGTCTGCACATTGTCATACTTATTAAGCCTTATTTTTAAGGCTTATGTCCAACACTGGACTGTTAAAGGCTGTTGATGTACTTCATCATCAACAACCTTAATGCCCCATTGCTGTGCTAAGATCTCCACTCTTAAGAGGTTTAAGGCCATACATCCCCTTGCTGGCCAAGTACTGGTTGGGAACTGGCAAGACAAAATAGTGGCTATGCAATCTTGCCGTTGGATGTTTTCAAGCCGCCAAAAGGCCCCCAAGTAATCTTCACAACTGTTATCCTATGATAACAACCGGGGCCGACTGCTTAACATGACCTCTGAATCACAGTGACGCTAATGGTATCATGGCACTACCGCTCAGTAGTTGCTTACCCTTGGTGATTGTTTCCGATGACTGAGTGCTCTTGATGTACTCAGGTACTAATACTGATTCAGCACTTACACAAAAATAAATGTGGAATCTAGCAGCTGCTGCAGTTTATATAACTATTGTACATAGTTCCCTAAAAGTCTGCCAAGTCCTTTGGATATATGAATTATAAACAGACACTAATCCGTTGGCTGGCCAGTGTTGTCACCTTATAAGTCACAATTGATTTATGCAATAGGTGGCAAATGAACGGATGTATCGCCTGATGATAAGCGATTATTTGGATGGACACCCGCAATACCAAAGGTGTCACAAATTCGTCCGGGAGAGGGGTTGGGATATGGCCTCTGGTATTAACACTCACTTATTTTTCTGTGAGGCTGTGGCATTTCTCTACTCTAGTCAAGCCGGTGCATTCATGCCGAAACATGGAGAACTTCCTACCAATATCTTGGCCCAAATTGTGTAACATTGTGAAAAAACTAACATTGAATATTTTATTGAATGAATAGAAGTATTGTTCTAGTCAAATATTGTTAATCAGTTCTCTCTATCTTTCAATTAAAGTGCCAGTGTCAGTGGGGCAAACGCTATTCCTCTCTATTTTCTGTGATCTGTTTGGCCTCTTGATAGGCCACAATCCCTACTTTCTCCGTTACTTGCTGTATATAACTAATTCTGGGACCTTCCTCATTTAGTGCGCTTATCACTTAAGAACTATTAATTTATGTTACAGCAACAAGACATTTGTGAGGAGCCATGTCCTAAAATTTGGCTTTCACAAAATGAAGACAATCTACAGGACGAAACTTTGGACCCCTTTCCTGAAGCTGATGAAGAGTATAATTTAATATTAAAACCAGAACCTCGAGAAGTTCCACACATTAATATTGACAGGAGTTTCCGACACACTGCAAATTCGGATAGTAGATATGAAAGTAAACGGAAAAAAATTAAACACAGAAGTCCAAGTTCGGACTGCTTTAGAGGAAGCACGGATTCCAATGCAGACTGTGGGGAAAAGGATGATGAGTTTGATATCTACGGCAAATATATTGCTTCACAGTTAAGGAAGATGGACTTACAAAGAGCTTTGAGACTGCAGTTAGAAATACAGGGCTTGGTCAGTGAGGCTAGGATATCAGATTTAAATATTAAATGAATGTGTTTTCTGTAATATTAAATACTGTCAACAAATTGAAAGAATTTGTTATTGTACATAATTGTTAGAATGTTGTGCCATGATCAGGCTATGTTTAATAAATTCGCCGATGTACATAAATAAAACAATGTCTATTTATCATGAAAGTCGTTTTAAAAAGCTATTAACTTTTATGTAGTTTTAGTATTTTATGTTTATTCACAGTAGTTAATTAGTAATTCTATTTTCTTTTTATTGAATCGTGCCAAACTGACTCTAGTCTGCCTATTGGAAAGAATCAGTAGAATCCAAGAGCGGGGCCCATCATACTCGTTGCAATAACAACATAGCTACCTATACTGACTTGGTGGCACAGCGATAGCGGTTGCGACTGCTGTTCTTGAGGTCTCGGGTTCAATTCCCGGGTCTGATCAAATGTTTGTATGATCTGCAACTATTTGTTTCGAAGTTTGTGTGTTTTCTATGCATGATATGTATTTACAAAAAAAAGTATATATGTATTTATATCAGTTGTCTAGTACCCATGATACAAGCTATGCTTAGTTTGGGACTAGATGGCGTTGTGTGTTAGATGTCCGGAATATTTATTTATTATTTATTTATATTATGACAGCTTAAATCATAATAATTATAGACAGGGAAACACGTCCGCTGGTGGTGAGGCTGGAGAGCTCCACGGCGGCAAATTTAGCGCATGAAGTCTCCCAGCCGGGACGACCAATGACCCACCATGGCTGTACGAGCGGCTTCACGCCACACGCGTACTTCTTAAGCGAAGGCCGAAAGCCGTTCTCCGGGAGGAAGTTGGTCGTCCGCCTGATGAACTTCGGCGAGCACTTCCGCCTCCAGTTCCCACGGAGGAGTACCGGCCAAGACGCACGCCGCCTTGATTGACTCGGTGCCGGTAACTCCGTATGGCTCTGACCGTAAAATCCGAATTGGGGGTCCGACAGATCGGGGCCCACCTCGCAGAGGTGCAAGATGTTGGACAGAGGGTATCCTCTCAAGCAGTTTACCTGCCTCGTCCAGCAACACGATAGGCCTATACGCCGCGATATAATAGGCAGGCCGTCACGGCTATGCTACTTATAATTTGGTAGTATCCAGGCATTTTCAATGGTATGTGAATAATGTAGAAAGGTAAACCGCAATTTAAGGTAAAGTGGAGTAAAAGGATTGAAAAGAATATTATATAGAAGGGAAAGAATATAAGCGTTCCGGTGAAATCAGACGGATAACCACTTAAGCTATTGTTTACGATAGTCAGTCCGTGGTCATATTTGCGTAATCCAAATATGAATCACTCACACTTGCTAAAATAAATATACAAATATTGGGAAGGAAAAAAAAGTAATACTGCAAGTCTGATTTTTTATTGCTGTTACAGCATCTGTTTATAATACAAACAAACATTATCACTTATATTTCACTAGTGAAAATCAAGTCGTTCCGATTGTATGTTCGTTCCTACGACAACGCTCCATGTTGAATCCTATATGAAAAAATATACATCGGTGTCCGAGTTTCAAAAACAGATCGTTCCGAAAATAATCATCAAGTTTAAAGCTAAAATTAAGTACTTTTTTACACTAATTTTACGTAGTCTCCAGATACGGAACGGAAGTTTAACTTCGAGGGCAGTGCGCAGTCCGTAAATAAAAAAAACTAATAATCTTGATACTTAAAAATACAACATTATTTTAAAGGTCGATTCAAACTTGTCAGAGTTTGCCTCTCACTGAAGTAGAATCTCAGTCCCAGAAAAATAATGGTGCGAAGATATAAGATACTTTTACAATAAATTAAATTGTCAATTTATCTTACAAAATATCATATCCTGAACGCTTGACGCTCCCTGTGGTAGACAAATGACTAGTATTTGTAGCAAGACAAGGTTAAATCGACCTTTGCTACGACTAGACTGAATGTTTTACGTAACAATCTCAGAATAATACAGAAATATTTACTGTTTATCATCCCAAATGTGCGTTTTATCGAAACTGTGGTGCGCGTATGTTCCTACCAAGTTGCACTGATCACTTAGTACGAATCGAAGACGGAACGCGCAAAGGAGCATAAAATTTCGACAATTTGTCAAAGTTGTAGTTTTTACAGAATTATGTTTACACGTACTCTCTGTTGGCTCGCTCAGTTAGCAAAGTTATAATTTCATAAATCGAATTATGTTGACGAGCTCTTTAGATTTGGCACGTACGATACTGGCTGGCGTCTTGTGTAAATATTAGTGGATTCTACTTTTAGTTTCAAGTATCAAAATCGTGCAGTCCGTGTTGTCGTTTAATACTAAGTGTTCAGTCGTACAATACTTATGTGACAGGTGAAATATAGTTTAAATAATCATTTAACAATATTTTGAAATGCATTACAATTACATACAGGAATTTAATCAACATTTTATTCCCGAGTAGTGATAAAAAGAAAATGAACAGCCTCGTCAGAAATTTCTACTATTTTGGTAGTTTTTTTAATAATAATTATTTACGACTAACGCTAACGCGATTGCTGGTCAAATAATGAGATCTCTTACAAATTATATACAACACAAAGGTAAGTATTGATTATTTTGTACCTATAAAGAATTTACAAAAAAAAATCTATTTCAATAAAACTAAGAACCGCGCTTTATTCGTCAAACCATTAAAGAAAAAACTGTTTTTTTATCCACCTGATGGCTTCATCACCAAGACCAAAGTGACATAACAGCACTCTATTAAGTCTTGTCAAAACGAATCAAATTCACACAAACTTAACAGGTTTACTCACCTGAAGTTAGCTACAAGTGAAATATTAATAGTGAGACTTTAAAGACGAACCTATTGGAAAGATTCTTGGTTTGGTATCTGGAATCATTATATGCAGATTTTAAACAATAGCTTGAATTGTCCTCCATTATCAATAGGTATGATGACAGTAACCAATAACCACTAAAATTAAGTATTTATCTGATGTTATTGGTTTCATAGAGTATTAAAATCGTATTTATTTTCATATTTAGAGCGAGATTAACAGTTAATTAATATAATAAAACTACAAAATATAGCAATCCGCCATGTTAAGTTGAACACCAATCGGAGCGAGTTACGTCATTATGTACTATGTTCGTATAAAATCGACGATCTCTTTACTGTTTCTAACGGTTATAATTGATACTAGTTGACAAAGGTGACATCGAGATCGCTGGTACGGTACGGATGACTTAAGAAAGCGGTTCCCGGTTCCCTCCCGTCTCAAGCGCAGAGTGGCACACCGGTTCGATTCCGACACACCGCCCCGCCGCAAACCCCGGTGGGGTGAAGGCCCGAGGGGGTTTCCACAGGTAAAAAAAAAGTGACATCGCGACAACGAAGTGACGTCACCTTTTGTCCGGAAACTTGAAGTTTATTGGGGGATTTTTGGATGTTTCCACTATAAGGGAGTAGATTAAGATATGAAGTGCGTCATTCTGAAAGTTAGGAAAGCATAGGCGCGGACTAGTACTACATATGTTTCTTGCTTTCTAAATCAATACTTTAGGCATATTCCAGTTTTAGCTTGATATATTTCAGTCTGTCACAAAAGTATATAGGTACTAACCGCCTTATTCATAAACGTTATTTAACTAAGCGAGCGGTTTTGTTATTTTCAACTTTAAGTTTGGAAGTTTAAGGCTGAAAAAAAAACAGAACCGTTGCTTAAAGTTATAAGTTTATGATTAGAGCCGTCAAAGCTAACTGATACTTTTGACAATTTGACGTTCCACAATCACAAAGTGCCAAAATGAACATGTGTTACAGTACAGATATAAGCTCCATCAAATTAATGTTACAATTCCGATTCAGCACATACTATGCATTTGCTCTTAAAAAAATAATTGTACTATACAAATGCAACAGATTAATATTAAGACATTAGTGGCGGAAGAACATAAAGTCTATTAGTTTGGTTGTAGTATAGAATGGATGGAATCAAGGTACGTAGACGTACATACTCAAGTTGGCCGGGTAATAATATCTCATTACAATAACTGCTGTTATAATTTTAGCCACATGCGAACACAAACATCATCTACTAGACGCGATCTCGCTTTTCACTGTGGCGACGCGTTGCCAGGCCATGAGTTGCCATGCTATATATTGACAAACTTTATGCATTACATGTTACATATTTAAGCTAATAAGTCTTCAAAACGAGAAAATGGGACACAGATTTTGCGAGACTAGCCACTATACAGAATACTATACAAATCGGTATGATATTTATATAATCAGCAATAATAGATCAATTTACCAGAACTAGAATTACGGTATTCTTGCAAACATACCCTCAATTTGTGCTCGATACTCTGTTAGTGCCAGCGTCGAATAATTTAGGGTACAACTGTATTTGATGCAACGAGTAATAATTCGGCCTGAGTGTATGTCAGGTTCGTGGCATATAGCACTATATCTGCTTATCCCGGGGACGAGGCGCGAGTGTATATGTAATAGTATTATAATGAGATATTATCAGTCAACTATCATACTACAATCTGTGAAGCTTATACGTATAAGTATCTTCAAATACATAACCTGTTAATTTAATTGTGTGACTTCCAACTCAAATAGATTATGCAATTATACATTCTTATTAAATCAGATACATTTGTATTATGATACATTTATGATAATGGCAACCATGTTTGTCGTTTTCGCTTTTTATTATTTTAGGTTTTGACTAGTTTTGAGTAATAATTATCGATATCATTTTTTCACTTTGTATACCGAATGTTTAAAAAAAGTGTAGTTTTATTTAAGGGTTGCATAATAAATTTAAGCAGAAAACGAAACCATAGATATGTCTAAATTGTCCGATGTTTTAGAAAGTTCTCTTTGAAAATATATAAACACCTTTCTAAAGAACTGGCTTATTATTGTTTTGGAAGAACTATCCTAAATACGGCCAAACAGTTTTACAATATTATATATATATATCTATTTTGAAAAGGAAGTCCACACAATCTAAGCTATACACATAAGCCGAGTGTTTAAATAAACGACAAACATTTACAGGACTATTGTTACTTTCTAACCGGAACATCGGCCATTTACATCTGTCATGGTTCATACTGTCAATTTTACACACGTGTCAAACAATATTCAAAATAGTCAACAAGAATATGTCAACGTCCCAATGTCGATCTGAGGGCCTAGTGTGAGTTTCATTCATATCTACTCGATCAATCGTCCTCGATTTTTTTTAAAGAAAACCTCGCGCTGCCTGTCGGAAAGCCTGAGCAGCATCCAAGAGTAGTGGTCACCATACTCATTGAGATTGCAGATAATGCAACAATGTAGCATGGTGCCCCACAATATTGCGGCCTATTGGGGTGCTTCTACACCACTGCCCAGCACTGAATTCTTCGCCTTGTTTTTGTGAAATAAACTCACACTAGGCCCTCTGTTATCGATCAATTTTTGAGACGCGACACGTAAATACAGACAAATTTGGACTAAAACGTCGAATAAAACTACTAATATACAAGGAAGAAATCTTCATATCAGATCATAATTTGTACAATTTATATCACATAAATTTAAAAGAACACGTATTTATTAGACTGCTGCTGCGAACACGTACGATTGTCGTTCGTTATAGATTATGCATCGCGAGATCATTGTAATACTTTTGTATTTAACGTTAATTTAAATGTATCTCGTATGTGAACGTGTTTAAGACACAATTTAGCATGAACCGTAGTGTTTTGTTTTCTAAAGATATTCATATTCTCTGTTATATTCGAATACTAAAGTGTATCAATCAATGTTTTCATCTCGTATTCGTGATACAATCGTCAATAAATTCACTTCAATTTAGGATTTATCGAAGAATGCGTGTAATGGCAAAATGTTACAATTTCATATGAAAAAATAAACACTCTGTCTTGACATTTATGTACGTACAATGTTACAAAACTAACACACTTGTATTTTTAAGCTTAGTTTCAATTAAGTACCGATATTTGTATGGACATATCGCGGTTACTTGGCAACGCGAACTTCCAAAAAAAAATTATTAAGAAAATGGCAAAATTCATACTAGACATGTTCAGTCAATAGTATCAAACTGATAGAATTAAAGTACGCAAACGAAAAAAGAAATTAATCTCGATTACAGATATCGCACTCAAAATACACAGGCCAAGCGATAACCGCGGATTTACAAATCACATTCAAAATTTAACTACAATATTAAATTAACGAAAACATTGTTAACTCGCGTATGAATTAGAAAACATGTACATATAAAAAAAACAAATTGAGATCAGGAAACGCCCATACAAAGACCAGTATTGGCTCCAAGGATTTATATTCAAAGCTCATTATTGACCAACAGGTACAGTGTAGTCCTTGGATAACGGCGCCCACATATTCCACAGATTTTGTTGCATTGTCTAAATTATTCCATTAAATCTCACATAGTACTGTAAATTACACATTTTGTACTGTTAATTTGTTCAAATGCAACTTGTAAATCAATGTATACAAATTATTATTGCTTGACTACAATCACATGGAATAATAAGAAAATCTATAACTGAACAAGAGTCTTTCGGCGAAGGGAATACTTTAAAAATGTGTGCAAATTATTGTTATCAGTTACTAAAATCATTCGAGTTCCCATTTGTACAGCCCTAAATTCCACTCCACTGAGCTTCAAAATGTGGAATAAAAAAATTAAGTAGATTATATTTCGGGCAATACTAAACTTATGTATTGTTTTACTCGCCTAAAGATCTTTGTCGTATTAGTATAATGTCGTCTCGCAACATTACAATCACATAAGTCACCTATACTACGACAAAAAGAGGTTCATTACAAAAATACGACTTTTGTTTTTGTTCCTAGAACCACTTGTGGGTATAGTCTTTATTTCATAGATTATCTATAGAGATACGTTGTCTTTAAACTTACCAATGGGCTTACAGCGTTAAATCGTTCCATATTTTAAATTTGTAACACGACTAGACAGCTGGACATATTATTACTGTAATGAGTATTTACTTCTTTTCTGTTACAATTTGTAAAAAAAACGTTATTGTAACAAAAATGCAGTACATTTTATAAAATTAGGAAAACAGTATCGGAATAAAAATCAACATCGATTTTAGCTGGAAGAGCTCTGTGTTGTTTGAACACAATATAAATAGTGTATATGTCATATTTTTAATATATATTTAGATACATATAAGTACCTGTATACCTATAGGTATCGATTCGTGGGCTATACTGACAAGTGGTTAAAGAGGTTTAAATAATAATATTGCTTTAGTGAAACAATTTAGACAATAATATAATGAACGCGATCACGCGGGACATAGCAGAGCCCGCCCTGTCCCCATCAACTAATTCGAGTTCCATCGCGGGCCGGGTAGGGCTCGAGGGGTGGTGGGGAGTGGTAGGCGCCAGCGGATGTTCGTGCCTCAGTTAATTGCGGAGACGGGAACACTTGGTGGGCACTCACCGAAACGAACTAAGGCACTAGCCGACACCGGGGCCGCTCAGGCGTCCGAGCACTGCGCCAGCTGCTTGGGCGTGTACACCGACGCGTTGGGGTCCAGCGGGGAGCCGTCCGACAGCCGCAGCTTCGACACCCCACCGCTCACCGGGGTCACGAACTCCGTCGGCATCACCGCCAGCATTTGAGCTTTCAGTTCCTCTATCTCTTTCTCTTGTCTCGATATTACACCTGCAGACGAAGATCAAATCAGTTAGATTCAGGTAACGAGCGACGATATATGGTTTGGCATTCAGCGATAGATGCCGAGCATTCGTTAAGCTATACTTCCAGCAAGTCTAATCAGTGTCGTCAATTATCTATTGAACCCAATTTATTAATACGGAATGAAGGAAGGAAATAAGGAAAGGAATAAAGAAAAGGAAACAAACACTTTACGAACGAATCCGTCTGATCAATGTGGTAGTAAGCCAATACTTCTTCAATCTGCCTGCCATCAGTAGAATTTTAAAGGCTACTGATGGCAAATGTTTTCTTTTTGTTTAGAAATGTCATGACTGAGATTTTCTTCCTTTACATATTAGTTTTTGTGATATATTTTTTTATTAATATCAGTAGTTTAAGTACATTCATGCATATACTAGGCGTAAGACTAATGACAGTATCTATAGAAGTTCATGGAAATATAATCAAAAGATAACAGTTGGTGCCAATGCTTTTAGTATGTCTTTTTGTTAGTATTTAAAAACTTAGATAGCATTAAAGTTTTTTTTGGGTTCCTTACATACACTACAGACGATTGCCTGTCGAAGTTTAATCAATTGACAACATACCCTCCTGTATTTGCACGTTACGCTTGGCGTCTCCGAGCGCGGAGAGCAAGTCCAGCTTGACCCGCGTCTCGGCCGACAGAGCTCGTTCCAGGTGCGAGGCTCGCTCGTGCAACGCCTGCCAGCCGCCCGGCGACAGCGCCAGCCGAGGCGCCTCCACCTGCTGTTGCTGGTGCTGATGGTGCTGGTGTTGTTGATGTTGCTGCTGCTGCTGTTGTTGCTCTTGCCGCTCGTGCCGTGCTTCCAAGGACCGCAACTGTATAGCAAACTTGTGTCTCGTTTCATAGTGTCTTTAAGTATAATCGGAATCACAGATGAGATTCATAGTTTGAATATTAATGTGGAGAAGGATTAAGAAAATAAGGTGTCACTATCCTTATTCATTGTATTATGTTTGGGATATATCAGTGAAAATATATAATATTGTAATAAATGCCCAAGCAAATAAATTATTCTCATTTTACAAGGTACTATAATGTTCAGGTACAAGTCTGTCTTGCCACGCCACGCCATGTCCATATCACCCGGGCCATAATTATGAATTTATTCACATCTCACTCATTAAAACCAGTATATTATCGAAACCATTTTTATTTTTGGCTTCGGCGTAGGCGGGTAAAGAGGAAGGTTAGATGCAAAATGCCCACTTTTTGTTTAAATATTTTTTACGAGTTTTTTCGTTTGGGGGATTAGATAAAATTGAGTAGAGTAAGGGCTGTTAAAGTTTTTTCGTTTTGGAGATTAGATAAAATTGAGTAGAGTAAGGGCTGTTAAAGATAATTGCGTATTGGCGCGGAGGCGCGGAGGTGCGGAGGTGCGGAGGCGCTGAGGTGCGGAGGTGCGGAGGTGCGGAGGTGCGGAGGTGCGGGGGTGCGGAGGTGCGGGGGTGCGGGCGGTACCTGGTCGGCGGCGAGCGCGAGGTCCCGCTGCAGCTGCAGCTGCGCGTCACGCGCGCGCGCCAGGTCGCGGCGCAGCGCGGCGGCGTCGGCGTCGGAGGCCGCGCGTCTCGCCCGGCACGCCTCGCTCTCGCACTCGCCGCTGCCCACGGCGCCAACGGACATTGTCAGTAATCATAATATTTGTACTTCATTTTCTATGTATCGTAGTAATTACTACCTCGTCGGTCTAGCGGTTGGCGTAAACTACTGCCGATCTTAAGGCATCAGGTTCGAATCCCAGGTCGAGCTTAAAAATATTATTGAGTTTTTCTAAGGCGCTTTATGGCTCGGTTGCACTCGGTGATTACGAACGATCACCGAGGGTGAGGAACGACGGCGCGGTCAGTACATAGATGGGTGACCGCCGGTGATATGTTACGATTATAAAAATGTTTAAGCACAACTCAGGATTTGGAAGTTGGGGTCTCAACCCCCGTGCCTCAGACGGCACGTAAAGCCATCGATCATGCGCCTGACCTCTCCGTGGTCCTATTGGATAACTGTCCCGTTGGACATTGTGAGAGTGAGGGAACAGAGAGTGCACCTATGTCTGCGCTTACACTTGTGCACTATAATATCTTTTGCGTAGTTTGCTAGTCTCCGTCGAGACCCGCCCCCGTGACCGAAATCGGCTAGGAGAAATCAATATTAATTTATTTACAAAGAAAAGAAATAAATACGTATTTATATCAATGGTCTAGTACCACATATAAACATAGTTTAAGCTTTGTTTAGCTTGGGACTAGATGGCGTTGTGTGTTAGATATACGAAAATATTCATCATCATCAGCCTATCGCAGTCTACTGCTGGACATAGGCCTCTCCAATTTCACGCCACTTAGTTCGATCTATAGCTTCTCGCATCCAGCTCCTGCCAGCCGTCTTGCGCAAATCATCGCTCCACCTGGCCTGTGGACGTCCTACACTACGTTTGCCGAGACGCGGTTTCCACTCAAGAACTCGTTTACCCCAACGGTTATCGGTTTTTCGGCAAATATGGCCAACCCACTGCCACTTCGAAAATATTCATTTATCTATATTGCTTTAACTTAGACCAACTTAACTTTTTAGTGTTTAATGTTTATGCATATCTAAAACATACACGTTAGGTAAGATTTAATATCAATGTAAGTAGTAATAAATCTAACAATGGTTATCTATCATATCATTTATTTTCTTAAGCATTGGATATGCTTAACAAAATAAAAGTAAGATGACGTTAATTCACGTATCCACATCCACCAATAAAGAATATAGCGTAAAATACAGGCTACATCTGATATTAAGTTCATAGTGTATATTTCAGCAAATACGTGACTGGGGTCGTTTTGTAAAGGTCTGCAGAACCGTGTAGAGCTCGTCGACGATGGAAGCGTTGGCGTGGGAGAGCCACGCTTCGGCATGAATGGGCCGGCTCGACCGGAGTGATACCACGGCCTCACAGAAAACCGGTGTGAAACAGCGCTTACGCTGTGTTTCATCGAGTGAGTGAGGATACCGGAGGCCCATACCCCAATCCAACGCCCCCTATCCCCCTACCCCCCAGGCCGCCATAGTGTGGGTCACCATGCTGCATTGTACTTTTTCGCGCATTGAGGGTGGTGACCGCTACTCTTGGATTCTGCTCATGCTCTCCGTCCGGCGGGGCGGAGTCACTTTGGCAGCTTAAATATATAAAA
>PKRV01003255.1:778904-997139 GCA_003709505.1 Hyphantria cunea | reverse complement strand
CGACACCCTGCGAAATGCCAAATCAAACATTGGATATACTCTATATAGCTACTTCGACTTTGACAAACTTTTTTTTTAAGTATGATTCTACTCTACCTGACGGAAAATATAAGCAGAATCCAACAGTGGTGGTCACCGTATTCATTACCCACACCATGACGGCCTAGTAATGCTTGTACATCATTAGGCCCACGGCAGCACTACTGCTATCATCTTACGATGGTGTTCTGTGCGAGGGTAGTTCCACCCGGTCGATCTACTACCGATACTTAGTATTCTATCTCAACAAAGTGAAATTATACAGTATATCAGATGGATTAAAATATAGAATATCAATACTACTATTTATCCAATAGGTGATATAAGAGGCGATTAGGGAGCAAGCAGAATATCATTGCAAAGAGATGAAAAACTTGAAAGAAACCAATGGCTAGAGCGATACAGAAAGCCAAAACCTACTTTCTGAGGAGACACCTATGTCCAGCAATGAATACTTCATTCTGTTAATGCTGACGTTATAACAAGTCAAATGATTTCCCGTTTTTTTTTTTACATAAATATATTTTATTAAACAGAATATATAGAGAGGAAAAATGACTTACCTCTGCTGTAAAGTGGCGTGGGCCTGTTTGAGCTGTGCATGGTCAGCACGACGCTGTCGCTCAGCTGCTGCAGCGGCTGCAAGAGCACGCCGGGCCTCCGCCTCGCCTGCACGAGCCGTTGCCAGCTCAGCCCGGGCCTGCCGCAGTTGCTCCACGCACTGCCAACCGTACAACCGACCCATTAGCTAACAACTACTCATCGATCCATATTTTATGGTGATGGATTAAGAACAATCTGGTGTAATAGGTCAAAACATCCTTTTTAAAGAAAAGCATATGTCCAATAGTGCACTGTTAGCCTTTAACAACGTTATAACAAGGACTCGTCGCTCAAAAGTACTACGAGTATTAGCACTGTTTAACGGGACAATTTGAAAGAAACTCGCATGTTTTTCGACCAGCCCCACCGTTACCGCAATGCTCGACGACATATTATTCTAATGTACACATATAGTATTTTACTATTCATTCAACTACAATTTGCAATCTTAATTGTTTTCTATAATAGGCATGATGACTTATTTTGAAAAACTCTTTTATGATGTTTTATGCATCTCCTATTGTCAAAAACAATGATATTTCTACAAAAAATAAAGGTTTTGTAGGAAGAAAATGCGATTAAAATTAAAAGTTTAAAATTCACGCCAGAACGCTCGGCAGTGTCATGGCGTGTAAAGTGATCGTCGATCATATCCAAACGAAATGACGTTTACAGACGTGACGTAACCCGCTCTGATTGGTGTTCAACTTAACATGACGGATTGTTATGTTTTGTAGTTTTATTTTTGTTAGTTAACTATTAATCTCGCATTAAATATGAAAAAAATACGATTTCTATACTCTATGAACTCCATTTCACCTGATAAATATATAATATTAGCGGTTCATGGGCATTGTCAACATGCCTATTCGATACAACTGAATGCTTGTAGCGTCTGTGATTTAATTGGCTTACCCAAGACACCAGCACCTATTTTTGGGAAGTATCTAATTAAATTCTATATTGCTAAAAATCGAGAGGAACACAGCCGAGGAAATTTTTTCATGACATTCGAAACGTTCAAAACTGTTGACATAAAATGCATACATAGTGGAAATGACAATAAATGATCAAAATATAATGGCGCTCAAATTTTTACATTATGATAAAATGTATATAGATTGTTTTTATTCTTTTTTTGCGTCAGATTTGTACCTCATTTTTTATCAATACAACCACAATACTAGTACAGCTCCCTAGAACCTGGATTACGGTATTTATTAATCGGTAAATTTTAAGACTGGATCCTAGCAGGATCTATTTATCGTCCCCGAAACCCCTTGTATGCATAATTTTAAGAAAATCGTTGCAGCAATTCCCGAGATTCAGATTATATGTACACAAGAATTGCTCGTTTAAAAGTATTCGATGTGGCAACTTCCAAATATAGTGCAAAACAAAAACAGCGCCATTTATTGGAAACACGCAGAACTACAGAGTAACTACTTCCGGACGCGAAGCAGGAAGAATTTCGTACTTTAACCTGTTATTACCTGTCTCTGTCACTCCCGCGTAAATATAATGGGTCTCGCTCGCACAGATACAACTGCCGCCGCCCTTAAGGATTGTAAACCTTTTTTGTTAGTGATCGCTCAGTTTTTTGACACAGTTATTTACTTTTAGTTTGTTGTTGTTTGTTAGTTTTTGTTCTTATTTTAATTGTTAAGTGGTTTTGTGAATTTGTTAAGTTTTCTTCACTGTTTTAAAATTGAACCAGAGCCGTCTACCTCGCTTCCATTCAAGGAGTTTGTTTCTCCGTGAAAGAAAAGAAAAATGTCACACTTTAATGTACCTGAGAAGGTAATGATTATTATTGTGTTTAACGTCTTCGGAAAGCAGTAACTCCGATACAGAGGAATCGAATCCTGATTTTTGAATTTTCATTTTTTTATTTCTAACGGATTAGTAATTGTAGCTTGTTTTTTAAAATCTAAATAAATAATGTATTTAATAAGTTTGTAAATTTTCTTTCTCTTTCAAATATTGCATGTAAACCGCACATGATACAAAAATGATTGTGACACACAGGTAAAGAGGTCATTGTACGAAATTCTTCATGCTCCGCGACTGGACTTTAATCATATACCACGATATGGAAATTCTCGCGCCGATTAGCATATAAACCACCTTCAAACATGACACGTTGGAGCATTGGCCCGACAAGCATAATCACCTGCCCTGGCCAAGAATCCTCCCTTTGTGTTCGACGGACGTGCCACCCATACCTCCACAAGTAATACAAATTGTAGTGAAAATCTTACTTGTTCACGCTCCCGTTCTCGTTCCCGCTCCTTTTCCTTCTCTTTTATTTCTCGTTCTCTATCTTTCTGTTCTTTTTCTTTATCTTTATTAGTATTACACTCCTTAATTTTTATAACTTCTTTTGTACTTTCTATTTCTTTAACTAATTGTTCTTTTGCTGGAAGAAAGAATTCTTTATATTAGATATACATAAAAAAATTGACTAATTTTACAGCATTTTTTTATAATTTAATTATATTTAATTAATCTCCACAAATTACATCATGCTTACTGTATCAGACGAATTGACAGAAAAATTGACAAGAAACTCGTAATTATTAGAATATCAGATACTCACTGTGTTCTGTACTCTTATGACTATCAATATTCTCCTTATCTTTATCTCTGTTTTTATGCTTTCTTTTCTCTTCTTTTAACATATTAGCCTCTTTCTTTTCTGACTTTGGATTTTTAGCACCACCTGGAATTAGAAATAATTTTATTAATTCTTGTATTTTTTTTTGAACGAGACTAGAGCGTGAAGCCGGATTTGGTGTGGCGACGCATCGCCACGCTATGTGATACACGTAACATGTAATACGATGTGACGACGTGTCACCATATGCAAGCGGCTCTCGGCTTTTAACTATTAGATTACTCCTAATATTGTGTTGTTATATGTTATCTCATTTGGTGAATGTTGTGTTTCTGTAATGGGCATGCATCATCATCAATAACCTTGTCCCACTGTTGGGCTCGGGTCTTCTCTCAGAAGAGGGTTAAGGCCATACGTCCCCACGCTGGCCGAGTGCGGATTGGGGACTGGCATCACAACGTTATGGCTACGTTATCTTGCCGTTGGATATTTTCAAGCCCCAACTAAGCTTCACGACAAAAGCCTCCAAATAAGCTTCACGACTGTTATCTTATGATAACAACCGGGACCGACTGCTTAACGTGACCTCCGAATCACGGAGACGCTCATGGTATCATGCTACCAGCGGTTACCCAACCAGAAACTGACCACGCCGTCGTTGTGAACCATCGGTGAAAGTTTCTAATCGTCGAGTGCAACTGGGCTATGGTATGCATACTAGATAATATTTCTGTGTAATATTTTTATGAGAGTGTCGTATGTGTTCTGTTGGTATACTATAAACATATATAAATAATTTGGATATGTCACATCTGTCAAACATCACCCACATTGATCATAAGGAAAGGAATCTAGTTATTAAATTTAAAACCTTCAGTTTTGGACCAATTAAATTCATTGCGGGTTTAATGAGTTTAATTTTGCCTGGGACTTCTTGAGTATCAAAACATGGTGTGTTCATTGGTCACTATCCTAGTATCCTTTATACTGATAGTTACAGTGGGTGGTGATAAGTAAAAAAAAACCTGTGCGTCTCGTGACGTCCGACAGAAGTGATAACTTACATTAATCTGGTTCATTATAATGCTATGTTTACACGCCTGCGAGATCTTGGCAGTCGCTCTCGAATTACAAAGAATCGCGCACATTTCCCTTGTTCTGTCTTAAAAACCGACTTCAACTCGGGTCGGCAACAAGCTATCACAACCTCACGCAAGCCAAGCCAAACAGCTTGTGTATGTGTAGGGTAGTCGATGCGTGCCACGCGTATAAACGCACCATAAAATATATTTTATCTGTCTGAAATACGACTAGCGCTGTGTGTTAGAGTGAGAGAAGAGGATCCTGCCTATCGCTGCCGTATATGCCTGAGAGAAAGAGAAGCCAAACAGACTGTTATTACATGTTACGTAAGCGGTTTACCATCCCATCAGTAATCACTTGTCACACATGTTATATTTTGTATGATACTGACATTTGAATATTTGACTGTAGTTTGATGAAGCTTATAGCGTTACCTTTACTACTGTGTTCGGGCTTATCATCGTCGTCGTTGGGCGCGTGACACGCGGAGCCGTTGCTGAGCGCGTGGTGCTGGCCCGTGCTGCTGGAGTTCACGTGCGCACTGTTCGTTTGCACTTGCGTCTTCTCTCGCTCACGGGCTGCTGTTTGTGCAGCTAAATGCTTCTCTAATTTCTCTAACTGGAATGAAAACTAATAATCAATAAATAAATATTAGACATCTAACACAAAACGGCATCCAGTGTCAAACTAACCAGAGCTTATATTATAGAGTACTAGACAAGTGATATAAATACATAAATACTTTTTTTGTAAATACTTATATCGACACGGGAATCGAACCCGGAATCTCGAAAACAGCAGTCGTATATGTTACCACTGCGCTACCAAAGCTGTCAAATATGGAAAATTTTAAATAACTTCAAATCGCTAAACGTTCTGTCATGACAAGAGATATAAGTTGGCAATAGAGAAGACAGTTTATCTGATGTTAAGTAACTTCAACCATACAAGGGCGTATACGGCTCAAGAGATACCAAAGCAGATTAATTTTGAATTGAATTAGCTCTCCTCAAGGTAAATAAATTACTATTGCTCATAATACACCTATTAGTCCTGGCTGGTAACCGAACACACCACTTTTTTTAATATGTGGGGATGCCAAAATGACTAGTTCCCTCAGGGTTGCAGAGGTCCAATGCCAGTCGCTCCTTGTAAAACTGATATTCAGGTAAAACCGGTTGAAATGAACGAATACAGACATTGCGAGAATGCATCGTGATGACCGAGGCATTATTGGGCCTCCGGTCTCGCACTCACCAACGAAACACGGTAGCACGAAAGCCGTCATTTTACGTAGATAGTCTGTGGGAGAATAGTACCGCCCCGGTTGAGCCGGTCCAAACGTGCTGAAACCAGCGTGGCTCCACTGCCGTCTCTAAGATGTGTCTCGCACTAGTAATATTCCTGTATCCCAGGGGACTTTACAAACATACATAAAACAAATATAAAGAAACTCCAGACTCAAACCAAGAATTTGTAGATTACACGAACTGTTGTACCATGATCGGCAAGGCACAAAATTTAGCGTAGTGTTTTAGTAGTTTGTAGTAGAGCACGTGTAGCTGGTAACTGGCTACTGACAAATAGGGTAGTTGACACCTTAGTAAAATTATTTACTTTTCAAAACGATATCATCTGTCAAAACGATAACTTTGTATGAAAAATATACTAAATACAAACTTGTGACGTCATTATTTTAATTTACTCAATTGAGCAATTTATTTTAGTATTTATTTGATTAATATATGCGAGAGAAATGAAGAGCTGTAATAATTATATTTTCCAATGTGTTCTGTAACATTCGTTATAATAAAGGAGACGTCGGTATTTATTTACGATACAGTCAATTACCTCATTCTGAAATTAAAAGTACCTTAGCTTGTAGCTGTGCGTGCTCTTGTACACAGTGGCCATTATGGTCCACAGTTTTGAAGCACTTGCGGCGCACCGAGCCGTTCATATGCTTGGTGTCCCCGCCCGGCGGCTGCGCCCCCCCGCCTCCCCCCGCGCCCTGGGACCCGCACTCCGCGCTCCCATTGGCGACGGTGCTGGCGTCTTTTGTGGCGGGCTGCTGCTGGCTCTGCGACTGCATGCAAGCAATTATAAACCTTAAAACTATGATATAACCTAGGTACATATTTGTTTCCGCCATACTCATTGCAAATGCAGACAATCCAACACTGCAGCACGGTGACCACATTATGGCAGCCAACTGAGATGATTCTGTATTTTTAGATGAATTGAAAGTCACCTTACAAGCTACAACTCATTAAGCTGTTTAGACTAAGGAACGTGCCAAAGAAATAAACATACGTAGACGGGTGAAAAATAAATATATTCTTGTATTTATAATAATTATGTTTATGTTCAAGTATGACCGCGTGGAGAAATATCTAAATAAAGCTCTCTAATACTAAAATATAACAGTGTGTGCCAAAAACAACATATTTTAAGGGTTTGGCAATTTCAACGCGCCCTTGAATATACGAGATATTTTGGAGGTGACAATTAATTATTCATAAAATTTGCCTTCCTTGTCATAACAAGAACGATATTACATATGGCTTATTCGAGTGTGAGCCATTAAGAAAGACAAAGATATTAGTAGCACTAAGCCCACTGTATTTTCTTGGTTAAGGGCCAGTTTTAATAAACTTATTTAGTTTAAAACAAAGCTTAACTTGAAAAAGTGTTTACGAGACCTAATTGCAAGATAAATGGTTTCATTTCATTTTACTTGCTCACAAAGTACCTGATAGATTAATGTTAATTTATCTGTGAAATATCAATAGATTTTGGTATAAATAAAAGATAAACACAAGTCTCGGATAAAAACAGACAAATAATAAGTGTGTTCCACATTTACTTTTATCTGTAAGATAGTGTTATGGCAGATAACTATCAAAAACTTTATCGGGAACTGATGAAACTGTTTATAAAACTTTTTGCCAACTCACGCAACAGTACCAAACACGTAAGAATCAAATAGAAAAATTAATATATTCTTTACTAGAATAGATATATCTTAAGTTTAATGTACCACTCCATATTATCATCATCATCATAAGCCCATCACAGTCCACTGCTGGACATAGGCCTATTAAAAATCAATACGAACCTGGTCAAGCGCAGTTTCCGGCAGGGCATCCCTCATGAGCTGGAAATAAAACTCATTCATTGCTCTGACATGCCTTTGCCGCCTTTGTCTGAGGCGGTGTGCTATCAAGGCTTTCGCGCCAAAACCTAGCGTCACTACGGGGTAGCCGACGCAGTGAGCGGCCAGCGGCCTACATAACTCCCCGCCTCCCCGAGACCCCCGCCATAGCCCCTCTACGTAAACTAAGAGGCAGCACATCGCTACAGTCGGTACGCAGACACCTTTGTCTGCAACTGAAAAAAAAACAATAATAATAATAATATTCCATCAAATTCACACAAACGTTCTTTGTTAGTTCCAAACTAAGCAGAGTTTGTGGTATGAATACTATATTACTGATATATATACATATTTACTTTTTTCTGTAAAAAAAATTACATACATATTATACATAGAAACACCTAAACTTCGAAATAAATATTTGCAGTTCATACAAATATTTGGTCCGATCAGGGAATCGAACCCAAAAACTCAAGCACAGCAGACGCATTCCCCACCACAAAGGCATCGAGGCAGTCATTATCAATTATGGATCGAATAGAATGAAATTTAAATTAAACAGTCGTTTATGGCTGTTAAAATCACTAAACAGGGCACTCATTTCTGCTTTATTGCTTTTTTATCGATTTATCAAAATGAAATCATAAATTATAATGGTGCTGGAGCGTTACAACTTATTGATTAATATTTAAATCTGAATTGAATAATACTGTAAATGTGAAAATTTTGATGGACGGATAGTCTGAACAGAATTGATTAAAATTTGATACAGAAATATATTTACAAAAAATATAGGCATGTCCCATAAAAAATAATATAAAAGGAAATTATCATGTGCAAATACGTTGTAAGTTATATGCCAATAAAAAAACATACTCAACAAACATACAAAAAAATTGGCAGTCTGATACCGATAGAAGTGAAAACTTTAAACAGTTAGTATGTCCATTTTCCAGAACCAAAAAGTGCTCAACGCGGCTAAAAAAGTTTTCACTTCAATAATAAATTAAGCACTGCGACTAGTATGTCGCCATGTCTGTAACGCGAATCCATAGAATATTCCTCCATCAAAAACTGCTCAATGCGTCCAAAGATGTTTTGTGACGTCAGCATGTCAGTGACGCGAACTCATAAGATTTTGCAGTACCAAAAAGCGCTCAACGCGACTAAAGAAGTTTTCACGTCAAAAACATTGTCCCACTTCGTCTCTACAAAAGACCATTCTAGACGCTCTAAGATTTTGTTTTTCACAATATTTCTCTAGTAAATATACGACTTGTCAATCTCAATTATTCTGAATTCATCAAACTCAAGGGTACTGTATAAACATCGCATTTATTTAATAATATGTACACTGAATACAGACATATTTCTCTTATGGGAAGCCTAATTTACACTGTTATTTGGGAGAAATGTTGCAACGTCGATTTATTCACTTGGAAAAATATGTGGTAGAGAAGAAAAATATTTGTTTATAAATTCCAAAACAATCGTCTTAATAAGTTCTTTCAGGATTAATACACTTTACTGACTACGGGAGTTCAACAACTTCAAGGAGGCCTAGCTACGTGTGGCGCACCACACGTTATCTGAAGCTAGATTGACGATCTTCGTGAAACCAGTTTCTCAGGCAAACTTAAATTTTATGTTTAACTTATAATATTTAAGGCGGAATTATGATAAATTACTTCCTACATCAAAGATAAGCTAATGTATTAGGCAAGAAACCTAATGGCAACAATTTATCCGCTAAGATGGGACACCTGCCAAAATAGGATATCTAGCGTCTCGTTGCATGGACATCTGCTAACATATTCTAACTAATATTGATAGTATAGATCCAGGAAGACAGGATCGTCCTATCCAGAACGATCTGCCACACCGATGGGCAGAGAAACGAGAATATCTGTGTATATTATCGACGATACTATTTGGACAGTGAATATCCCAATACATATTACGACTAAGAGAGACCTTGAATACTGCTAGAACTTAAGAATTCTCGCACGAACGGGAAACCTACATTATTGTGCTACGTACTTTAGTATTTATTTCGGGAACCCTCGTAAAACAATGCGATTTGTAAGTGAAACGAACACTGTTAAATGTACCAGATTTTAGTAACAGATGAATCTAATTCCCACGGATTAATTGAATGACATATGAAAGTTCTGAACAATGAAGCTTTTTTTAGTTTTTTTATTTAGAATAACCTTAATTAAGACTCAGTTCACATGTATTCTTGCTGAATTAGTTCATTCACGCAGATAACGCGAGAAACATTTAACGCGTTTGTAATTATATATCCATATATTTTGTTTTGAAGACTAGCTTTGCTTCTCAGTACCGCCCGCATAAAAGTCGATTATTGTGGTAAAATTAGTCGAGTTCACAGGTGATAGAATTTTAAAAATCGATTTATTGGTCTGGGCGTAAAGCGTTCGAAAATAATTTTCGGATTTTTACTGTTAGTTTGGATGTTCTTTTCTCCATTTATTTAGATGTTTCTTTTTAAATTGGTTCTATTTTTATTATACATTCACTATTTGGAGTACAAAATAAACTTTGTGAGCAAAGTACAGTCACGCATTTTAATATGGAATTCATCTAATACAGTATCTTATACAGGAAACTTTTCATATGAGCTTACTACTTGAGGAAAAATCATGGTATTGACAAGGCGGTAAACACAGTGTCTAGGTTACTAAAACCGACTTATTAGTTGTGACAAGGCGAAACAGCGAATTTTGACCTTTGATGTGTTATTTTAGATAACACCTTTATGATTTAGGTTTCGGAAATATGGATCCTTTATGTATTTTCAGAAAATATTTTAGGAAGCATTTTCATGAATACCACCACACCTTGTTGATCTTTCTTCTTTAATTATTAGCCCTCTTTATAGCAATTTAAATAGCGGAGTTGCACACTCAACAGACTTTCTTTATCCAGGTCTAAAATAGGGTGTCTCAAAATTCTTATAGTAAATTAATAAACCAAAATCTTAAAGAATAACAGTTACCATAACAAGATCAATTGTGTCTTGTCTGTCTACACACCCAATAGAAATACTAGAACATATTTGCAGCACCAACTAACAGGTTTAAATTTTAATCAAAACCATCACTGGATCACAGAAAATATATTTAAGAATATGTTCATTAAAGAGATCAAAAGTTGAATACTTACATGTGTACCACACATACTGTACCCACACATAGGTACTTGCAGCGAAAAATATATACTGCAGTGGTATAAAGAAGAAACATATCATGTCGGATGTGAGCGCTATGCAAATGAAGAACACTGAGAATGCCTGAAACAAACAAAGTATGTCTAACCAAATTGCACAGAATTTAGTAATCACTCGTAATTTCTGTTTTTGACTGTTCATGTACACATTTCTTTACATCAATTACTTTACATAAATTTATGCAAATTAATGTTGGAATTACAGAGGCAATTGCCCAAGATAGTAACTAAATGTCTACACAAATAAATAGAAATGGAAGTGTCTGTTTCTAATTTCAAATTAATATATTTTCACTAAAAGCAAATCGAAATCTATTTTTAAAATATTTGGGCTAATCTCTAAAACAGCTGGACTGGACTATCACTGGCAGACAGCTAATGTTATATGAGCAAGAACATAGTTTTTTTTTATGTTACAGGAGCAAACGAGCAGATCGTCTGATGGTAAACGATTACCGCCGCCCATGGACACCCGCAACACCAGGGGCGTCACAAGTGCGTTGCCGCCCTTGGGGGATGGGAAGGGGGATTAGGGGAAGGGTTGGCTTATAGGCCTCCGGTATCCTCACACACTCAGTGAAACACAGCGCAGGCGCTGTTTCACACCGGTTTTCTGTGAGGCCGTGGTATCACTGCGGTCGAGCTGGCCCATGCATGCCGAAGCGTGGCTCTCCCACGATTAAAGTTTATAATAAATTTTGAAAAAAATTAGAACAGAATTTAAAACCAATGAAATAATAATCATTTCAAAAGCAATAATAATCTGTTGGTAATTATTAGCTAGTTTTAAATATATTTGTCCTTTATATGTACACTATGGACAAAGTATTCGCAATACTCTCTACATAGTTAAGTGAAGACTGCTTGGTTAATCAAATCATTGTCATTGAGCACTCTCTGCAGTCCCTGGTTTATTGTATCCAGTGGATGACAACTAATACAGTCTGCATATAAACCTATTCATTCAATACCTCTGAAAGACAATGGACGGGCTATTAAATTGTGGTTTAGCATATAGGTTTGGATTTCCCCAAAAATTTCGCTATCACTTACCCTAGGGACAAGGGGAGATCCCTATCTGGTTACTTTACCCTAATTTTACCATTTGCCTATGCTCTATATAATAATAATAATAATAATAATAAAGCTTATTTATTCCAAACATTTTAGGTACAATTTTACAGTTATATATATATATATATATTAATTTAAGGTTTGGATCCCATCTGGGTAAAAGCCTCCTCCATTTCCTTCCATTGAGTCTTGTNTATTAGCCTATGCTCTATGCTATATACATAATACAAACAAGGATATAATAAATTTTTTATGTCTGTTATAAACAATTTAGAATAGAGATTTTAAATAGAATAGAGAGCCGATTAATAAGTCTCGGGTCCTATTTTAGTATTATGTTTTTTTGCATAATTATTTAATGAATAGTGGTTATCACATTAAAAAGTAGCCTATTTTCTCCCTCAAGAATCACAGTAATTCGATACCAAATTTTATTGAAATGGAACATAATAGACAGACAGTCACTTTCGATTTTATAACATTAGTAAGGAGTATTGATTTTAAGAGGATTTATCCGAAATACAGTTTTCTTCTGAATGGGTTCTTTATCAAAAACTTTATTTACTGTCAATTATCAAGACAAAACTATAATCAATCAATTAGTCATTCAATTTGTACCTTATGAGAAATAAAGTTTTATTAATAATACTATGTATTTATTATGTATGGCCTTAACCCTCTCCTGAGAGGGGACCCGAGCCCAGCAGTGGGACATTATGGGTTGTTGATGATGAATAATACTAGCTGCTATGTAGCTAGGAGAAATTGTTTACTATTTCATTGGTTTTCATATTTTTTTAAATAATAGATTTTTTTCTAAAATAAAAGTAGCCTAGAACAAGAACAACAACCCATAATGTCCCACTGCTGGGCTCTGGTCTCCTCTCAGGAGAGGGTTAAGGCCATACGTCCCCACGTTGGCCAAGTGCGGGTTGGGGACTGGCAAGAATATGTTGTGGCTACGTAAATCTTGCCGTTGGATATTTTTAAGCCGCCCGAAGGCCTCCAACTAAGTTTCACGACTGTTTTCGTATGATAACAACCGGGACCGACTGCTTAACGTGACCTCCGAATCACGGAGACGCTCATGGTAACATGCCACCAGCGGTCACCCATCCAGGTACTGACCGCGCCATCGTTGCTTGCCCTCGATGATTGTTTCTAATCACAGAGTGCAACTGGGCTATGAGCGCCTCCTAAAGTTTGTAGTAGTAGCCTAAGTAGCCTAAATTAGTCCTTATAATATCAGCTATATGCCAGTAAAAGTCCCATCAAAATCCGTTCCAGAGATTGACCCAAACAAACAGATATTAATTGTAACAATATTCAGGTTTTAATTACAATTCATTTAAAAATATTTGACGAATGCAATTTATATCATATCTATTATCAACAACATTGCCCTGCTACAAATACACCTCTTGCTAATAAGTAAGTTTTATTTTGAATATTTTGAATATTTTTATAGAAATAAAATTGCTTCTTTGCAATTTATAGTGTATTTTTTGGGTAGTGTTGTCACATCAAAGGCCATTAAAAATCCACTATTAGACATAGTTTTGACCTGTTTCTTGTGCAATATGATAAGCGGTAATTTAAAATAAAAACTCACGAGTCCTTGATATTTGAATGAGTCATATACTGATCTCAGCATCATCCAAAAAGGCCAGAGGAACTCAAATCTGAACTCCAACATGTAGTCAGCCATCACAACTGTTGCCCAAATCATTACAAACTTCAGGTACAGCATTGAACTAGAAAAAAAAAATATAAGATCTACAGCTATCTAGTTGAGGAGTTATTAAAATAATAAGAATGTCAGAATATGTGAATAAAAAATCTGTTTTAACATTCTATGTATAAATTAAAATTAATAAATAAAAATATTAAATGTTTTTACATTTGAAATGCTTTTGTTACTTCCGTATATTTTACTTCTCAGATGTGGTAGCATAAGAATTCATATTTAAATAATTTAAAAAATGTTAACAATGATTGTGTATATTTTGTAGTGAATTTGTACATATACAAACATAAAATGCAGCTATTGAAAAGATTTTGAACTACAGTCTACACATGTTATGTTCTTACTTAATTCTAATAAGAATTCTTATATTAAATTCTTTATTTGTTGTCTGAACTTTAAAGTGAGCTCTGTTAGCCAGATGGCACTTTCTACCCCCACAGGTAATATCTATCACTCAATTTATTTAACTTATCACAGAATTATACGCCGACTAAAATATATAATTACTTACAGTCGAAACATGTTCAAGTTAAACAATATACACTCACTTTCCGTACATTCCTTCGGTGATTTTTGTGCGCTTCAGGGGGCGCCGCATCTTCCCAGTTTCGGCATTTCGCCGCTTCATATTTTTACATCCACAATGTAAATCTCAAATATAGGCCCTCGTTCCGCAACAGTTATTTATTAGGAAACATCTAAAACAATAATGATCTCCTAAATAGTGCCTTTTGTTGTCAATCAGCCCAGTCTAAGATTTACGAGGGAGACGGATGAAATATCAGCAAGCTCTTTTTGCGTTCACTCTCACAATTTATGTTGCCCTATATAAAAAAATAGGTATGTATTTTAACAAATAAATTCTGTTCTTTTATAAATTTCAAGTATTTAATTTTAAATTTAGTATATTTGTGTTACTTTTGCTTTAAGTGAAGAAGTATATCGCCTTATGATTTTTTTTAGACCACAGAAACTTTGGTATAGATAGATGTACATTTGTCATTCGTTGTAGCATCTATCAGATTTTAGCTGGCTACTTCATAATCTACTATTAACTCAACTTATGATAAAGATTGTTTTTACCTTTTATAGTTATCATTAATTTTTCATGTCAGTTATGTACTATATTTCATATCAATGCATCGATAACTTGCCACAGTGAAGTATTAGGTTGAATCTAGTCTATCTGAAGAGTCGACAAAAATGACGGCTGCTAGAATTAAATATTGCTGGTATCTCGTTAAATGATTTTATTAGTACGTAAAGTAGTAAACTGCCTCGTTGTCACAATAGTAGCCTATGCTACAACTGTGTGTGCCTGAGGTCTCGGGTTCGATTCCAGGGTCGGACAACATATTTGTATGATCTGCCAATTTATCTCGGAGTTTGGGTATTGTCAATGTATATGTATGGATTTACAAAAATATTTATAAGTATTAATATCAGTTGTTTAGTCCCCTTAATACAAACTCTCCTTGGTATACAACTAGATCACGTTGTGTGTCAGATGTCTACAAAACATAAATTTATACATTATTTTTATAAGGCTGCCAGTTAGTTTCATATGTCACAAGTCGTCAATTTTTTATTTTTGACATTTGTTTGTAAATATGAACGGGAGATGTCAACAACGAATATTTCACGGAGAACATTGTTAACACAGAAATATTTCATCTTATAGTTTATGAGTCTTATAATAATTTAATTTAATTTTACTATATAATGTCACATTCGTGATCGATATGGCTTCACAGTCCATTATTAACGCGGTTCGGATGCATTTAGCATCGCATTACATGTTTGTTGATGAAGAGTGGCTAGTTGGGTTAGAAGACTTATTTTTGCAGCGGTTCTAATCAAATCTTATAAATAGTTTATTAGTAAATGAATAATTTCAGATGCGTCGAATATTTGTCTGAAGATAACAACTACACTGAAACGGAAATTAAAAGTTTGGCAAAAGAGCAATGGTTACTAAATGACTTAAAAACAATTTGTCCTGGTTCATTACCGGCGAACTTAAAGAGCCAACAGAAGACGCTGTTAACGGGTAAATATGTGTTGCAGATCAACGCTACGATTGATATAGGTGAGACTTTTTACAACTGATAAAGAAAGATATTCTAAGATCATGTCAGCTCCGGATACTATATTATAGACTCAACTATGCAGCTGCTGTTAGAAATATTTCTTAACTGTTCGAGATAGCTAGGTGATATATCTTTACTGTATTTCACTAAGAGGGATTGCTAATAGCAATTTATCTAATTTTGTAAAATTTCTTTTAATACCTATTTTATTTAAACTTACATGCAGATTACTCAATCAACTCTCTTATGCATCATAATGGGGCTATTATTTATAGTTTAAATATGCCTGACAAAGTAACTGCTCTGCCTGATGGAAGGTATGAATATAATCCAAGAGTGGTTGTCACTATTGTCATTGTGAACATGGACAATGCATGGTGACTCACACTATTACAGTGGTAGTATGCTTTTCCATGCCATGTATGCACCGGAACCCGATAGAGGATGATGGACCTAGTCTCATTGTGATACTTGACCAATATATATCTTTTTTGTAGGATATAATTAATTATTCTTTAGATAATGGGTTATGAAATGGCAGACTATATAATTTTGTCTGAACATTCTTTAATATTTTTCTTACAACAGGTAGCCCAGCTTATCAGCAGTACTTGAAACTGCAAAAAGTTAATATGGAGAATGTTGAAGCTACTACAACATTTGAAGAAAAGATATCTAGTCACAGGTAAATTTGAACAAATGATTGTTATCCAAATAAAATAAAAACTTTCAGGGATAAAAATGAGATAGACCATAATTAATTTCTGTACCAAATTAGTCAATCAGGCGATCGGTTACTTGATTAGAATTGAGGTTTCCCACAGTTTTAAATAATAAAAAAAAATGAAATTTCATACAGGATAGGCAGGATTTTGTCAAACACAAGTAAGACCAAAAAATGAGGTATCAAGACATAACAAAAATAGTATACAGGGTGGATTTGACAATACGACATTTATTTGAAATAGACATATCTACTTTTGTTAAAAGTTCACATACAAAATATTAATATAATCAGTTCAGTAGTTTAGCCAATCCAATAAAACGCTATCCTCAAGGGGTTAACAATCGTATGACCTACGGTCGTTAGCCCCTTGACGCGTTATCGTAAACATAAGCTGTTGCTACGTCGCGCGCTGTTCTGTGCTTTAGAAACTTACCTACCACGGTGCCGCGGCGCTTACGCTATTGCCGCTTCGTTTAATTACGCAGGCTAGTGAAGTTAAATTACAAATGGTGTTCTTATTGGTTTTTATTTGGTTTAGTTGAAAAATTATTTTACTTAATTTCAATTTAACGATAAATTAAACAATCCCAAACTAAACTAACACCTTTAAATAACCCACGATTTCATTTGATGTCGTATTGTCACATCCACCACATATATATTTATTTAAAATCTATATTCTTTTCCTGTTACTCTAGAGATTTGTGTAAGAAATTAAACCAAGTCTCGCAATTAATTAATTTGGTAGTTGAGACAAGGAGAACATAAACGTTATTTATTTATTTAAGAAAATAAGTAGTTATAAGAAGATCATTGTAAAAAAGAGAAAACCGTAGTTGAGTTTACCTTATTTCCCCGGATTGAGATTAAGGTGTAACAATAAAGAAACAGAAAGATACACGGAATAGAAAGTATAGGATAGTAAACGGGAGTCCCACCCGTAAGAGATGAAAGGATGAATGATAGAAGAAACTGGTATGCAGCATGGAAGTGCGAGAGGCACAAAAGTGAGAACTGGCATGCATGTAAACTAGACTAGTATAGGCTCCGATAACTTTGGAGATGTAGAAATTAAAAAAAAAAAAAAAAAAAACTTTATTTATTATTATACAAAGTGTCAACCATTAATTTAGACGACAAGTCAACCACTCCTCACTTTTAGTCACAGTCGACACCACGGTTCTGCGCCTGATCTCCCCCTTATAGTCCTATGCGTTAACCATCATATCGGACAATGAGAGTAAGGGAGCAGAAAGTGCACATGTGTTTGCCATTAATGTTTCTTGTGTTGCTGGTCTCCGTTGAGACTGGCCGGTGCGGCTGGAATCGTCTAGAAGTATCTTCGTTCATCTTTATCCATGGATAATAGAAGATTTGATTAAATTGAATTATTCCAGGATGATAAAGCTGTATCTAACAGATGGCGTTCAAGAGGTTGCGGGTATTGAATACAGGCCAATGAGAAATTTGTTTAGTGATATTACACCTGGGTGTAAAATACTCGTAAAGGGTATGAACCATTTTTTACTTTAACTTTATAATATCATACTTCCTACTAATGTTATAAATGCGAAAGTTTGTGAGGATGTTTGTTACTTTTTCACGGAAAAACTACGGATTTATATGAAACTTTATGAAAATAGAGCTCAGTATCCAACATATCCACGGGCAAAAGCTAGTCACATTTTATTTTGCACTATTAATTAAGAGTTATCGATGGTGAGCTTGCTAAGACGCCTAAGATAAATGTATAAAACTACGTATCAATGATTTATAATCATAATGTTACATAAAGGAGGTAGGACGTCCACAGACCAGGTGGAGCGATGAATTGCGCGGGGCGGCTGGCAGGAGCTGGATGCGAGAAGCCATAGATCGAACTAAGTGGCGTGAAATTGGAGAGGCCTATGTCCAGCAGTGGACTGCGATAGGCTGATGATGATGATGATGATGATTAAGGAGGTAGGTACTTTTTTGTTGTTGTGCGGAACTCCGCTCGGATACCACCGGTCCTGCATAATGGTTATGTCGGATGGTGGACTCTAGAAAGGAAATCTCTGAAACCCCGACGTACCTCGGATCATCTTCCTAAGGCTTGCAGATGACCCACTCCTGAGTGCGAACTCCGATGTTCCCCTTCTTGCATGCAGAAGAGCGCGGGAATATCACCTGGGGATCATCTGTGTCAGCCGGTACAATAACGGTCTCGAGGACAATAACGGCGTGCCCGGCGCTCGGTTGCTCAAGTCGTTACTTTCACTCTTCCACGAGGACCTGATGGAGTCGGGATTTATACTCCTCAATTTCTCGGGGTTCAGGACGCCAGCCCAACTCTCGCAACTCCTTGCGACACTGGTTAAAAGCAGCAAGAGCTCGCCTCCAGGTCCCATAGCGGAGTTTCGACCAAGTTTCCGTCGCCTCAAAGGAGTTTGTGCTGTACCCCTTATGACCCTGATAGCCAGTTCTTTTTCCACATATTAGAATTTAAGTACTGATGAGCTTTTTATGCTATTGCAGGGCCAGTAGAATGTCGGAGAGGAACACTCCTGCTGACAGAAAGTGCAGTAGAGTTGTTGGGTGGGGAGGTGCAGGAGATAGCAGTATCTAACTCTCTTTCTGGATTGTTGTCAACTAAATTAGGTGTAACTGTAACTTCAGGTACACAGAGTAAGTATAGACTTTTGTTGTGTATCTGCTATTTTGTTCTTGATATACCACATTGGTCTGAAATCTTAGAAGAATACTAGAACAAAATAGTTAAGCGACTAGGGTCCAGCTGTTGGTAAAGTTTTAGATAATTATCTTACACATTTAACTTTAATTTTGTAGATATATAAATGATTAGCTGACTTATTTGTCTTTCCGTGATTTATGAAGCCGAAATCTATAATTATCTGACAAAGTTCAACAAGAGATCTAAGCAGTAAGTGGTGAAATTGACCTATAGTCTTAGAACTAGCAGTTACATATTGTATTATAATTCAGTATCTGTAAACTGTAACTTCCTTAAAATTATTGTATATATATATTCGCTTAGATCTTTTAAACTATTCGACGGATTTTAATGGAGTTTTCAGCAATAGGTACAGTGATTCGAGAGGATATACATGAGTGTTATGTATAGTAGAGAAAATCTAACAATTACAAAGACACCCCTACGAAGTCGGGCCAGGTTACGGGTATTAATATAATTCTCAGCTTTTGTATAGATATTATAATTTTTCTTTCTTTTTTTTTCTTTTTATTTTTCTGATTTATATACATTACACATCTACAGGACCAGATCTCATTTCGACAATAAATCAATCAAGAAACTTAAATACGGCATTCCCACAAACGGCAAACTACACACCTGAACCTACAATCACACAACCAGCAAATACTTTCGCGGACGATGACATAGACATAGATCAACTGGCCGCAATAGAAGCCCAGTTCACTGACAACTCTAGCAAAAGACCACTTCACAGCGATTTCGCAAACCCAGAGAAAAAATTAAAAACCGATCTCGTAAACAAACCCGAAGACTATCCAGACGATAATGACTTACTATTCGAAGAAGACGAAGTGTACTTGAGGGGAATCGAAGCTGAAATTGATGTGAAGGAGAATAGACTTCATATTGTAGAAAATACGGGTCTTACTCGCGTGTCAGCCGAACCATTTGTGTATATAAAACAGTTGCAAGAAATGAGTGAAAGAGATAGAACTGGTCAGGTTTTCAAAGTGAAAGGACAGGTAATGACGCTATTATCTAAGCTCTCAGTAAGCAAAGATGGATGGAGTTTGAAGTGTACGATTGTTGACGGGACTGGTCGATTAGATGTGGATTTCACTAGTGATGTACTTTCTAAGTTAGTTGGGGTCACGCCACAGGAAATGAATGCGATGAAAAAACAGATGCAAGCCAAACCTGAATTAAAGGACAAAGTTGTTTCGGTGAGTAATAAAGTATATGTATTTTTCATACTACCTTCTTGCCCTACCTATGTTATAATAACCAGGCTGCTCATTAACTTATATTAGGTATAATATATAAATGAACCTAGACATCAGAAATGAAATCTCGTGCTCTTCACACACTAGGGTAAACGACGCCCTAGTCAAATTACTTAATTTTTATCATCTGTCAAAACGATAACTTCGTATGAAAAATGTACGAAATACAAAGTTGTAACGTCACTGTTTTAGACTATTCAATTGAAAAATATATTTAATGTTTATTTGATTTAAAGTTTGTAATGGAAATGAAGAGCTGTAATAATTATATTTACCGAGATGTTTTGTAATCCTCGTTTTAATGAAGGAGACAATGGTAATTATTTACGATACAGTCTACCATACTGACGGGCCTGTTGGTTTCACACTGCAAGTCTTTGGTAGTGAATTCGATTCCCACCTGAGAAAAAACATTGAAAAAAAAACAGTCGAATCGATAACCTCCTTCTTTTTTGAAGTCGGTTTAAGATTTAGTCTGAAGTTATTATATCTATCTAATTTTTCTTTTTTTTATTTCAGGCAATTAAAGATGCCAGAGACAAACTTCAAGTGTTATATTGTATTATAGAAATAGCGATGTTTGCAGTGCCTAAAATAACGGGTTACAAACCTTACGACTGTACGGACGTGGACCTACTAAAGAGGCGGGTTACTTAACCTACTTTTACATATTTAATTTTAAATAAATATTTATTGTTGATTATAGCATTTGTTTTATTTGCAACAGATTTAATTTTATTTGTACATATATATGTACTTATATTTTATATATATTCATTTGCGGCAGCGATTATATTTTGCAGATGCAGATGTAATTACTGCAGACCCGCATTAATGTTTGTCTTTAGTATTATAGTCTTCATGTTCACAATTCTAAAACCTACGCTCTTAGAACATTGCTTGGAATATAATCTACTAATTTAGCCAGGTTTCTCTTTAGAATAGAGATTTTTTGTTGTCACCCTGGCCAAATAGGTTGCTATAGGCTTTATGTCAAATCTGGATGTCGTAATAAAGCGGTTCCCGGACTCCTCCTGTCTCAGGCGCAGAGTGGCATACCGTGTGGTTTTAGTCGGTTCGATTCCGACACACCGCCCCGCCGCAAATCCCGGTGGGGTGAAAGCCCGAGGGGGTTTCCACACGTAAAAAAAGGCTTTATGTCAAATGTTCCTAAAACATGTCTACTGCTGTCTTATCTAAAGAGGTGAAGTTCCTGGTTAGCCTAATAGGGTAGATGACTGTATCGTAAATAAATACCAATGTCTCCTTCACTAAAACGAATATTACTAAACATCTCGGAAAATGATTATATTTTCCTGTTTAGTAATATTCGTTTTTAAAGTACAGCTTTTCATTTCTTCATTGAAACATTAAAACAGTCATAAGTTCTTAGTAAATTTTTCATACAAAGTTATCGTTTTTACAAATGATATAAAGTAACTAATTGTATACTAGTATGACTAAGGTATAATTTACTTTGAGAAGGCACGGCTCCCTCTCGTTCCGTGTGACGCAGGTCCTCTCGGGGCATGGCTGCTTCGGGAGGTTCCTGTGTCGCATAGGAAGGGAGTCGAACGCTCGGTGTCACCACTGCGTCGACTGTCGGGAGGACAGGGCGCGGCATACGCTGGTATAGTGTACAGCTTGGGCGGGGCCGCGCCATGCCCTCATCTCTGTAGTAGGCAATGACCTCTCGTTGCCGGCCGTAGTTCGTTCTATGGTCGACAGTGAGGAACCCTGGGACGCGGTGGTGTCCTTCTGCGAAAACGTCAGGTTGCGGAAAAGGAGATACTGATCTCTCTCTCGGTCCGCAGTAGGCGCACCGGGCGTCGAAGGAGGGCATACTCGACCTCCACCGGCCCCCCTAACTGGGTCTAGGGGCGGCGGACTTGCGGATGTTCGTCGCCCCCCAACCAACCGGACCCGAGGTGGCGGCGCGTAACGTACCCGTGCGCCCCTCTTTGAAGTCTCGAGGGGCGTCAAACATCTCACATCTCATTCGGGGATTGCGGATACCTTTTAAGTTCCCGTGATTCCTGGCGTAGGTGAGAGACGGAACACGGGGGTTTTAGTCAGAAAAAGTCTGACAGACCCCTTCGCCCTTTCCCAGGGCCGAGGTCATCCATGAGGATTTCCTTCTGTTAAAAAAAAGGTGTCATTTACTTCTTTACAGTCACTCCCTACATTTGAAATATACTAAGCTAAGCTAGTTTAAAAATTCCACCTTTGATCCCTTTAACAGAAATTTCTAAAACTTGTGATAAGAAATTCCATAAATTGTAGTATTGTTTGTGAATGTTGTTCAATGTTTATATTTTTTTGCTATGGTAATGATCCTAATATGGGTATGGGTATCCTAATGTGGATATAATTAATTAAAACCAGTTTACATTTTACAACTATATTTTAATACACTTTTTTGTAACTCAATTATGTGAATTCAATATTATACAAAAAAATATCAAATAATTAACACAAACTAATAACTAACGGTACAAGACTAACATAATGTTGTCAAATGCAATCATAAAAATCGTCTATCGCAACGTGGAACATGAACACGGATACTCTACGGGATATTGAGATGGAAATACTTGAACCTGTTGATAAATTATTTTTTTAGAATCCTATTTTCTTTGAACAACATAACATTTGATTTGAATTCCTTAAGCCAAACTTATACTAAGGGGTGCACGAAAGGGGTCTCTCCTTTGCGACGTACCATGTGAGCCCCGTACGTCCGGCGCTCCCTGAAGGCGCGCTGAGGAATTCCAACCTTATTCATAAACCTTCATTACCTTAGTAGCGATTTTATGTTATAAGTTATAATAAACGCTATCATGTCATTACGCTACGAGCTTTAGGAATGGGTCAGTGACCAATATATGTACTTATATTTTACATATAGTCATTCGCGGCAGCAACTATATTTTGCTGATGCAGATGTTATTACTGCAGACCCGCATTAATGTTTGTCTTTAATATTATAGTCTTCATGTTCACAATTCTAAAACCTACGCTTTTAGCACATTGCTTGGAATATACTCTACTAATTTCGCCAATTACCTCAATAAAATACGAAATTGAACAAGTATTTTCATCTCAAACTCGAAACACCGTCGTAACGTTCCAAAAGAACATAATTAGTTGCACACGGTAAAATCAACAACTAAATTGAGCACTCAAATGTTATGCATTTAAAACTTAATATACACGAGATATATAATAAAAAAAACAAAGGGGTCTGCGGCGATCGAGTGCGGGCGCGTTCGCACCCCCTCGGCATGCTACAGGTACACTAATATTACAAAATGTATATGTACATTCGACTCACAAGTTTCGATATGAAAATTAACTAATCCTGTGTCCGATTTATTTCATGATTGTATTAATATTTAATAAGGCCGTTGACGATGGTTCAGAAGCAAAAGACTGCAGTCTAAATAGCTATAAAAGTATGCTATGGACGTTCGAAAAACTCCCACTTTTAGATAAAAGGTTTTAAAAATAAACGCGTTTAATGTTGGGTTGCAAGACTCCATTTTCTTTTCGTGAAAATGGCACAATGTTGTCATGTAAGTTTAGATATTCCAACAACGCGAGATCAATTGAAAATCTAAGATTATTATTATTCATTATACAAATATTATTACATCGAACAGAAGTATATTAATTTTTGACCCTTCATGTAATATTCTTATCGATATTATTACTGATGATCATACAATTAATCGAACCATAGTTAACACACATCAGTTAATGTTAACCAATGTTAAAATATACATCTCATAATCAGTACATACATTTTATTGAACAAAACACTTTACAACTAGGTGACGTAGTCCATAAATTGACAACAACACATGAATAAATAACTTATCTAGTTCGTTAAAAGCTGGTACCGAATGCAATCAAATAGTATTAAAATCATTTTAAAATAAACGCCGGTTATTAATTACATTTCGCTTGACACCTCAATGGAAGACTATACGCCACCGGGACAGAAACGAGACACTAACCCATACCGAGTACTAACCACGCCGAGACACTTACAGTCACAATCTACATGATAAATAAATACTATGCATATTATATCGGAAAATTACATAGGGGTATGAGGTTCATTTAATCTTATTGGGGATTTTTTCGATCACAAAATAAATAATAGGCATGCGTAGCTTTCGTTTTATCAACTTGGTTCCGCGTCAATCTCTAAGGTTTGGACCTACAAAGTTAATAAAACACATTGTCATTGAAAAATGCTTACTATATATTGATTGCGTGTGACATCACATTAATCTATGCTATTAGAGACTCATGATTGTTCAAACGCAGTTAGAATAAACCTGAAGCTGTGAGCATTTTGTCTACGGTTGTAAAGTATGCCCAATGTGCTCGTACAAACGCTTCGTCTAGCACCTATGGTAACTGTACTACAGCACAGTGCTTACTAAGTAACGTCGTGCTAGCGTCGAACATATATTACAACCCATGACAAGTTATAATAATCATAAATAATTAAACTAGTTGCACAAGCGGCCATCCGGAGCCAACTCGTGTTACGAAAACTGCCTGTAGATACTCGGAAGCTATATACAGCACTCTTAAATACGTATTTCTTCAAACCCTATGTATAACTGATCCTACCAGTCTTCCACTTAAATGCCAATCCAAATCTTAGGCCAACGTACGCGGACGATTTGCTTATAAAACTCTTTCGTAAAACAAGAGATAGGCCTGCGCCCTGAGTACTTTATCCTCACTCACTTCAGAGACCATACTATCGGATACGTAATACCATTTACCGGAAGGCGGCTCCGCGGTGGGCAGTGGGCCTTCTCCAGACTCGTATCCTGACAATTCAGATTCAGAGTCGTTCTCGACATCCCCGCTGCCGGCCGGCGACACCATTATGTTGCCACTTTTGGGTAGGAACCACCACCGCGGGTCCCCAGCCCGGACGGGACCTCTCACTTTGACGTAGGCCACGTAATGACCTCCATGCATGCCTCCCGAATGCTCCACAACTCCATACAGTGAGTAAAGAAGTTCATTCTGCCCCTTCATCACGTTCGGAAGTTTTCTAACTTTGTCCATAGCGCAGAACGGGGCCAAGTCCAGTATGGTAGGGAAGTCCACGTGCTTAGACATCTTTCGGAACATGCACCTCGGTCCGATCTGGAATCGCTTCAGGTGTAAAATAAGGATCGCCGGTGGACTCGAAACTAGGAACCGTTTAGTGGCGTTGGTGTATACCGTTTTCCCTTCTTTACCATTATGGTGTTCAGTGCAAGTCTCGCAACCGACTTTGTTGTTACCAGTCAGCAGCTCTAGAGCGGTGAACTGGCTAAGACAGGATTGTATGCTGCACTCGTCTTCGTCGCATACGTAGCGCGGTGAAAGCGGACTTTGGCGAGAATACGGTAGGAAATCTCTTTGGCTCTTTTCAGCCTCGATATTATTGATTTTAGGTTTTGGCGCAGGCGGAGGAGGGTCTGCTGGACTCTCCGCTGCAACTGGCGAAGGTAAAGCCGGTTTTTTAGTCTTGGTATCATCCATATACAGTTTGAGTTTATCCAAATGATCGTTCAAGTCGTTGAGAGTTTTGCTCTCCGGAAGAGACTCGTAACTGCTCTCGCCGCTATGCTCTAGTAAACTGCGACATCCTTGGACGCTGATACCTCTAGATACGACCTCGTTTGTATACTCCGGCACGAAGGATATTCTGGATACGGGTCTCTCAAATTCTGATTTAGGTGATAGTTTATTATGTTGTGGACTCGATAGGTCTAAGTTGATCTCGCTCGATAGGGAACTATGGCTACCGAGTTCTTTGCCATTGGTCGGGGAGTCGACGTTGTCGACAGTTTCCGTTGAATTATGTTTGGTAGCCTCTGGGCTCGCGACTCCAGAATCCGGATTAGAGTGGTTCTCTAGAGATATCAAAGGTTTATAATCAAGTGGCACAGCAGTGGTGGACGTAGATATATCAGCAAATTCGACTTTATCCTTATTTATATGTTCGGGGGTGTTGTCTGTTTTTTCTTTATGCATATCGACGGGACTTGTTCGGATAGAGTCCGAGCTAATGACTTTCTCGGAGTTGTATCCGGATTCCATGTGGTAAGCGGCGAAGTTCGCGGCGGTGTGAGCGACGGCCTGTGAGCCCACAGACACGGAGTGAGTGTCGACGGGACGGGGCTGGTCCTCGAGGTTGTCCTCTACGTCAGCGTCTGACTGCTCCGAGGATGACTTACCATCAACCTTGGCCGTGCCGTTCGTGTCACCAGGAGGAGCATCTTCTTTTGAAGTAGAATTACCTAAAATAGAGAAAAGGGTTTAAGAACGTGATCAAAGATAATATATACTATTTAACTTTAACTTTCAAGTATTGTTAGTTGTTGTCAGTAGAGAGTTTTGTGAATGCTAACTAATTATTTTTTTATCTTGATTTTTGTATGACTGTTTGAGATTATTCTAGAAATAATCATGGTGTAAATAAGAATCATGTGTTGGCTTATGAAATAGAAAATATAATCAATACAAATATAACTAAGGATTTATTTCCCTAACACCATATATAAAAAAGCTACATTTTTAATAGTCTGAGGAATAACATATACATAAAGTCTAGTCTACACATGTACATGCTACATAATACCACCTTTATTTTTCCTAGCAGCCTTGCGGGCAGCTATCCGCTCCTTCTTCAGTTGATGTTTAGACGGTTTGTTTTCCTCTTGAGTATTGTACATATTCTCTTCTGAAAATATGCTTTCAATCAATACATGCTTTAGTTACTACACATCGAGACGCGTTACGGACACAAGCTGGGGAAAGCATGCAGGGGACTTGTTGTCTAGTAGCAACAACAACAAAAGGAAATCAGAATCATACATATAAAAAAAGGAAATCATAGTAACTTATACTTCTAAACAGTTAAATATGGATCGATTAGAATTGTAATTTAGACTATTTGGAAAGTTTTAATTTTATTGAACAGTGTAGTTAAAACGGACATAATTGTTCACTTATAACAAAATATACGCTCAAGTCAAAAGTTACGAAGTTAATAGACGAATATAGTTTAAGCAACCGTTTTTAACATAGCGCCTTGCACTACTGCTACATATAAATATTAATTTTTCAATTTTCATTTCAAATGTGAGGATCTGCTTCCATAAGATTAGTGTATTTTTTTTTATTTTCATCAGAATATAAATTTTGAAATTACCTAATTTTTTACGCTCTAGCATCCTTCGCGTCCATGTGCCTTACATAAATTCATATATAACAGACTTATGGTAAAAATTGTGCCGCCTGTGTCGTACCAATAGATTAACTTTTAAAATTTTACTAAAAAGCAAACTCGAATAGTGTTATTTTAAGACATTGAATGCTTAAAAAGATCACTGTGGATTGACTGAGAGAGGACAGCAGACTTTAGTTGGACTGGACTTAATATTAGATGTTAAAACATCAATAAATCTTAGAAGCACATAAAAAAAGGCTAAAAGGCTATTTTATATATAATATGGGAATTCTGCTCTAGTACACACATAACAACACATAAATACATTTATTTGTGAAGAGCGTGTTTAGAGGTTTCTATTTACAATATCCAACATACATTCATTTCTCCCCGTAACTAAGGTTAACTCGATTCAAGTCAAGGTTAAGTGCACCTTTTCAGGTCACGGTGAAATTTTCGAATTTTGATGATTTTGGATGATATTGGGCTTTATACTTAAATGGAATGATAATAAGCAACTCTCATAATAAAAATATCAGAAAATCTTAATAACACTCTTGGGCCCGAGAATCGAACCCGAGACCTCTATTACGCTAATGGCCAGACCAACATCACCAATAACAATATATTCTGTAAGTAGTAAAGCTAGAAGAAAACCAATTTTTTTAAGGTATGCGAATAATAAATTTAACTCTAATCTCTAGTAGCTTTCGATGGAAAACCTCTAGTACCCTTTACCTTGAACTTGTGGGGTTTAAAAGTTATGTCGGATATTGAAAATCAAACACGCGGTTTTCTCACTCTTGTCAACTTACCATTCGGGGTTTTTCGTCTCACAACAGCAGGGGGCTGGGGTCGGCTCGCTGCGACGGGCAATGATAAATCTAAGAAATACTCCGCGCGGTCTGACTGGTGAAGACACTCTTGGCACTCCAGGGTTGAGACTAGGAAGCCGCGGAACACCTGAAACATGGCAGTAATAAGCTTTTAGTGAACTCAGCAGTAAAAATATTAGAGGGTTTCTTTGACTGACTTAGTAAATATATACGCTTTATAAAATACTAATATCTGTTGCCTGCGACTACTCCACGTGTATGTAGGTTATAGTAGCAAGTAGTGGCCTATGTTTTATTCTGATGTATAAGCTATATTACTGTAAAATTTAATCCAAATAAGTTCAGTAGTTTTTGAGTGAAGGAGTAAAGAACATCCAAATATTCTTATAAACTTTTGCATTTATAATAAATTAGTAGGAAGTGGGGCAATAATAAATTGGGGATTCATTGCACTAGATTAGACAGTGGTTCTTTGTTTTCCCCATAGTACCTTTCACTGCATAAATATATACGTTTTTGTAAGTTTCTGTTCTATGTTTCGCATTTTAAACGCTAAAAAAGAAAGTTAAGGCTGATAAAAACCAGTAGCTGCGAGCCTCACACTAGCAATATATGACATAACATGTGAGTAAATCAAATTAATCGTTCATTAGACAAAACAAGTGGCGAACGCTTCTTTTGCTTCCTGTTACACACTTTCGTCCCTTATGACAAAAACACCCCCACATATTGTAGAAAAGTGAGGGCAAAAATGTTACAAGACAAAACATTGCATACTTTCATAAAGACACAAACCAAAAAGTACTACTACACATAATTATTATGGTTTTAGTCTGAAAAAAGCATAAGTTATCTAACCTGTTCAGGCCTTAACATGGTATCGGAGGCCTGTTGTCCGTAGAATTTCACCTTTTGTTTGACTTCACCATCAACCTTCGCAGGGTCTACCTTCGAACTCATGCCGAGGCTGCTCAATATCACTGACTGGTAACGCCGAAGATCTTCCGACCTGTAACAATATCGTCTTTACATTGATATTCCATTTATAAAATTGGGAACAAGTGGGGGATAATGGTGATAAGGATTCGATGACAATGTGATGTTAGAATACTTATTATTTTACGACTTATTCTTGTAAATAATTTGTGCCTACTAGGCCAGTAGACTATCGTAAATGTATGAAACCTATGTCTAATTCATTCAAATGAACATTACAAAACATCTCGGAAATTATAATTATTACAACATAAACATTTAAATATATTGCTCAATTGAGTTCTCTAAAACAGTGACGTCACAAGTTCTTAGTACATTGTTCATACAAAGTTATCGTTTTGACAGATGATAAAAAGTAACTGATTTGACTAAGGTGTCAACTACGGTGGTGGTGGCTAAATTTCGTATTTTTTCCTGGTCTTTTTATTACTGTTTATAAAAACTCTATTTCAAACATAATTTTTTTAGTTAGGTTTTTTAACTTAATAAAACGCAGCCAGTATATTCCATACCTGACGGCTTCGAAGAAATGACGTAGCAATTCATGGGCGTCGTGTTGATCCCCACCACCGAATTGCGGAAGCTTGGTCACCAGGGCCGAGAGCAACTTTCGGGGGTTGTACACGCCACCTTCACCTATGAAATCATAAAAAAATGGTTTTGGTACTGAATAATAGGCCGAGAATTTTAAAAGGAACCTCAGTCAAGTTAAAAAAAAGACTTATTACTGTAACAGTTGTAGTAAATACATTTATTAGTAATGAATATTAAAACTGCATCGTTGTTCTAGCGATTAACGTATGCAATTACTGATTAAAAGGTTTCAATTCGGGGTTCGATTCCCGAGACAGGCTGGTAGAGTTATTGGGTTTTTCTTACAAGAAATTCTCAATAACAGTCCGGAGTCTGTAAGTCGGGCGGTGTTTCACGCTCGTACCTCGAAGAACACGTAAAGCCGCTGATATCAATCGTTATCGAGGAGTCAGTGCCCTCAAATAACCACGGCCACTCCGAGCTCCTATTGTATTCAGATCAGATCTTTTTGACTAGATTGTAATCATTGATTTTCCTACAGTGAGTTGACCGTCGTAGCTATGGTTTTAATTTGAGGTGTAAAATAACATAAATTGTAATTGGCAATAAAAAAATCTAGTCGGACACGCGAAGGGAGGGTTCCGTACTATTACCGATACATTTCAAGCGTCTATCTATTACTGTTATCAATATGGAGCAAAACCTAGCAAAAACATCACGTTTTTTGAATGGGAAAACTTTAAATACTTATATTATTCTGTTTTTTAGCATTTATTGCTATAACAGAAATACCTTATCTATGAAAATTTCAACTGTCGTAACTATCACAGTTCATTGGACGGACACGGACAACGAAGTCTTAGTAATAGGGTCTAGTTTTTTAACCTTTGGGTACGGAATCCTAAATAGGGTGACATTTTAAAGGTTTAATCTAGAGGTCTTTAATAGTAGGTAAATAGTAACAACTGAAGTATTGTTGACGTGAAAGTGTTGATTCATTATTTTTACATAACACTAGTTTACGTACAAGATATAAATCTAGCCTGATAGTAATACAAAACAATTAACCTCTACAAAATGCAATAAATATTGGCGGTAAATCTTCTCTCGAATAATTGCGAATAATTATTGTGTTGTGTAAATTAATTCTACAATTGTAAAGGTCATGTTTAGATGCAATCAGATTTTGGTCCAATAAAAAATACGAACATGCATTTCAAAATTTGAATTAATGATCGACTCTAGCACGGCGCGCTCACACGTATAATGAAAAATTTACATTACTCAACGGATTTTAATGCAGTTTTCAGCAATAGATTGATTAATCAAGAGGAAGGACTATATTTGGTACACGTACATGCACATTAAAATAAATTTGAGAATTTCAAAGACTTCCGTGCGAAACCGGACCGGGTTTTGAAAGTTCACAAATTGTTTACATTTAATACCTGTTTGACGAGCATTATTTCACTAAGGGTATATATATATATATATATATTATAAGTGCAATATGCGTACAAAAATACAGTATTCATATAAAGTGTTGTATAATTAGTACTATCAGACTTGCGTTATAACCGCAGGTATTTATGTAACGGAAAAGAAAACGTGAAACTCGCCACTGAGGTTTAACTTTACAACATACGTTTACGTTTATCTATCTACTAGATGACCCGCGCAACATCGTCTGTCGTCTCCTATTGTCTGCGGCGTGACGTTTTAACAGTACAAATTATTTTTTTACCCAAATAATAGTTTATAGTGGGTAACCTTAAAAGGTAAATGTGGTGTCGCGAACTTTTTTTAGAACTTTAAAAGGGGAACAATAGAGTAGTTGGCTGTATCGTAAATAAATACCGATGTCTTCTTCATTAAATCGAATATTAAAAAACATTTCGGAATATAAAATTATTACAGATTTTCATTAATATTACAAATTTTAATGAAATAGACATTGAAATATATTACTCAATTGAGTACTCTAAAACAGTGACGTCATAAGTTTATATTTAGTACATATTGAATAGAAAGTTATGTTACGTTGTGTCAGACGATAACAAGTAATGAATCATTAAAAGAAAATAAAAACCGTCTGCGTCGATATCATATATAAAACATATAGCTATATATATACATATATTCTTAATTACCGTTAACGATTATTTATTTGATACCACACTCGACGTATTTTAAAAACATTTTTTTGAGATTACTTTTTGGCTCCAAAAAACCTTAATTTTGTTTTTTTTTAATTTTGATGTACCCAGTGTCACTCTCACGATTCGGCGTTATCATCTACGAACATATCAATCAAATCGACGATGTGCGTGTTGCATTTACTGTGAAATAATAAAAGAGGGAGGAGCTCTCGTTACTGGTAGTTCAAAACCTTTACACTTATCAAAATTCAAGATAATGAGTCCACGTTATTTATGAGTTTCTTTACGAATAATTTTGCCTAATAGAACAACCGTTAGAATAACTTAGAATATAATTTCCGTTATTATTGGGCTTAGAAAAACATTGTAGCATTGAAATACGTGTAATAAATATGCATAACTAGCTTTGCCCCGCAGTGTTACACGCGGTACAAAGATATTGTATGAATTGTATCTTTATAAATTGTAGCCTATGTGTTATTCTGATGTATAAGCCTAAAATATATTATTGTAAAATTTCATTAAAATCCGTTTAGCAGTTTTTACGTGAAAGCAATAAACATTCATTCATCTTTACAAACTTTCGCGTTTATAATATTAGTAGGATTTTTACTTCTTTCTAAATCTTTTTAGTTTTAAAATTTTCAAAAATAATTTATCTTTTTTATGCTTATTTCCTCTTTCTACTGCGCCGATTGTTGTTCCGAGTCTTGGTGGTCTTTGTGCCGTTACAAGAATGCTTGTAAAGCTAAATCTATCTTAGTGGCTATAACCACAAAAAAATTACCGGAACAACATATGCGCCATGACGTGAAGTACAAGAAAATGGACCGTGCTAATGAAGAAATGAAGCTGATTGCGTAGATCGGCTTCATCGAAATCAAAACGTTCTCTCAATAACTATCTCGTCAGTAATTTGGTTTAAAATTATTACATATTAGTTTTAAATCTCCAGACTTTGAGCAGAGCTGTACAAGTGAAAATTAGGTCACAATCTAAATATAGGCAACCTACAGCCGGTTGGCAACTCGTTAAACTGAGATGGCACCATATAGACATTTACAAAAAAATCATTCAAATTTACTAGGGCTGGTAAAATTTTTAGTGATTTACTAATTGGACTATCAGAATAGATCACTATTTGATCATTCTTGGAGTCTTCTCAAACTAGGTAACGGTATCTAGTTTATTAGAGCAAGTTATGCTTGCGAAGGAGATGGCGGAGCGGGACCGGGAGAGGTTTAGAACTCTCCCTGTCCGCCAGACCCGGGAACGGGCCAGGTACCGCAGACGACTCCGGCGGATCGCAAAACAATCTCCGTCCTCCTTAAGAGCAAGCTTGAGGGTGACAGATGAGGGCACCAGTCACCCTAGCAGAAACCGGCCACCACTTTATACACCACGACCACTTCTCTGGTGCTATGCCTATATAGTGCTCGTGCCCTTTTCTGAATAGAATACTAGTGTTAGGGTTTCTACACAGGAGGCGGCCACCTACAAAAAGCGGATGGCCCGAGATACGTCGGGGTTACAGGGATATCCTTCTTTCGGCTTCTAGTACCCGAGACGGTTTTTAATCGGTTCGAAACCGTCATAACCACCAGTCGGTGGTATCCAAGGGGATTTTCGCCCCAAAAAAGTTATTTAGTTTATAACACGGCTGTACTTAAATGGAGCGACTGCCATCAGTCTTCCATAAGACAAATACTAGATGTCGCATACGTCAACCGCTAGATCAACGAGGCAGTTCAAGAGGTCTCGGATTCGATTCCCGTGTCGGGCTACAAAGTTTTATAGAGATTTTCTGACTATGGAAATTCTTCATAACAGCTTGGAGTTTGGAAGCTGGGGTCTGAACCGTGCCTCGAAGAGCACGTAAAGCCATCGGTCATGCGGCTAATCTCTTTCGATCGGGTTGGTTTAACGTCCCATCGGATTACGAGAGAAAGGAAACAGAGAGTACACCTGTGTGTTTGCGTTCACACTTGTGCACTATATCTCCTGCGTAGTTAACTGGTCTCCGTTGAGGATGGATGCCGTGGCTAGCTAACTAGAACATTATACTATATGATATCGAAGTTCTGTAGAAAGATATGTAGGTGTACGTTATATGACTTTAATAGCCCGTAAAGATTACCACAGATTTTCAATTGCTTATCGACCGATCTCTATATGTAATCGTAAAAAGATATCTTATAATTGGAAAAAATATTTTCGGTACAAATTTTGGGTATGACTTTCTGAATATGTATATGGAATATTTAGTTAATTTACAAACTTAGCTTACAGCCACAAATGCACAGCAAATCATACACCCTCCCACGTCACTCGTACGTACTTACACCCACACACAAGCATATCTAACTAAAAACAACTTAACACGTGTCTTGTAACACGGTTGTTTTTTTTTGCCTTTGATAATGGAAGTGACTCCCCAGTTTAGTAATCCTCTGATTGTTACATCATCATCATCATCAACATCATCAGCCTATCGCAGTCCACTGCTGGACATAGGCCTCTCCTGATTGTCACAATCTATTATTTATATATGTTACAAAATTGATCACTTCGTGGATGAAATGTAATACTCGTATATTATAATGACGCACAAACTAATTAGTAAAAAAGTCATTAGAATAACTATAAGCTATTATAATTTAGTTGAAAAACCAGTTTTAAAATATGCAGTTTATGCACAAGTTAGATTTTATATTCAGGCTATACTATATAAGTGAAGTGTAAGTTAAATAGGAGTGAACTTGGAATTTTGGAAACGGGAGTCCCAACTACTGGGTCTCTCTACTGTGTACTGATTAAAATGACAAAAAATCTGACTGTCCCATTTAAATATTTAATAAAAGGAAAAGCTTTGATCTCTGAATAATATTTAAACACATAAGTTAACAGCGTGAATGCCGGAAAAAAACCATAAGCAGTTAAAATTTCAAGTAGCTCTAACAGCGGAGCTCAAGGTTGATGAATCAGTCGGACAGGGCAAGTAAATAATACACTAGCGACAAGGCTCGGCTTCGCACAGAAGTCTTTGGAATTCTCATATTTACTGCACTATAATATGAACGTATTAAAAACTAGCATCCTGTCCCCGCCTTCGCATGTGCTCTTCACTGTAAATATAATACAGCCTATGTTACACCGAGATGTGCGGTTTAATTTTTACAGATACCTTCAAACATCATTATATGTTAGACAAAATACTTAAAAACATTAACAAATTATATACCAAGACCTTCTTCAAGAATCACTCTGTCTATTGGTATAAGCCGCGTCAAAATCCGTGCAGTAGCTTTAGAGTTTATCGCTAACAGACAGACAGACAGACAAACGCGGCGGAGGAATTAGTCCTTATATGTTTGATATAAAAGTTCTTGATTCAATTTACCTATTGCTAAAAACTGCATTGAAATCCGTTGAGTAGTTTAATAGATCTAAGCGAACAGACAGCAGAAGCGACTTAATTTAATATTATGCATAGAAGATATAATTTATTTGTATATATTAATCATACAGAGATAAAGCCCTTATGGTAGTGGCATTGACTTCTTTACGGTGCACGAACAAAGCATGTCTGAAAAACGTTGTTTATTATTTACAGTTAGACACAAAGTCGACCTTGATATTATTTCTTATAGCAAAACCGCTTCATTTTGTCCTGTTATGCGAATGTGTCTTTTTTATTCTTCATGTTTTTCTTTTGGATAAATCACTACTGGTTTTATTTTTATGAAACTGGTCGTGAAGTATAGATTGTATTAATTCAATTGTTTCTTGCTTCTATATTCACTTCAAGTGCAATTATGTTAATCTGAATGTTATTGTTCTTGTATAACTAATATAACTACGTATCACAGGACAGGACAACAAAGAAAAAGTATTTCTTTGTTATAAAATTGTGATTGGCTAATTTCTTGAACAAGTACGCCTTTTTAGTTTTAGTTACTTTTAGGGTTCCATACCTCTAAATGAAAAAAAAAGGAACCCTTATAGGATCACTTTCTTGTCCGTCTGTCTGGCTGTAAAGACCCTTTTTCTCAGGAATGCCTGGAGGTATCAAGCTAAAATTCATATCAAATACTCAGGTCTACTGTCCCTTAGAGCTACTAAAAAATCAAACTTCTAACCCAACGCAAACAATACGGAACTCTCGGTCCGCGAGTCCGACTCGCAATTAGCCGGTTTTTTACATATTTTTTAAGTCAAACTTAAAAAATATGTAAAAAAACCGGCTAGTAGTAGCACTAGTAGTAGCACTTTTTTTATTTTTTAAGGTCAACTCCCGCATCAGGATCATACATCCTATTTCGTGGGGAACTTAACAAACATATATGTAAAAGACACAAAGGACACCCAGACTCGGACAGTAACTGGTGGATCACACAAAGTGTTCTCCTTGAACACACGACACTTGATGCATTAGAAGGTGGCGTGGCGAACGCATAAGCCAAGTGTGCAGACAGTAATATATTAGTTATAATTTTTAGCTTTTTACTTTACTTTTTATACATAGTATAAATATTAAGTATCACTAGTGGTTGGTCAGCCATCGCAATTCGACCATAATTCATTTTTTTTAACCTTTCTACACTCCAAAACTATGTAAACTTAATTTGTGCCAAAATTCATACTCCTCACTGTGCATAATTTTCATAAAAGGTATACATACTTTTTGCTTTACATATTCATATATAGATAAGTGTTATTATTCTCTTCACAATATATTTTTATTTGAAACACTAACAAAGAATTTACTTTTAGTTTTAACATATAGAGAAGTATTGCTATATCCATTGTGTTAAAAACATTATTATATAAAAATACTTTTAATCTTCAAATGATAAAACAAAGAAACAGGACAAAGATATTTCCTGGACAAAAAGACTTATGAGACATAATTACAACTTTCATTATAGAGTATGCATGTAAACAAACTTACTCATACCATATGACCCCTAGAAGGGAGAGGTGGGTCTTTGGTAGAACATGTTTGGTCAAAAGGCACGGCTTCAGTTTCCGTCACTTCAATCAACAGCCTATAACGTCCCACTGCTGGGCTCGAGTCTCCTCTCAGGAGAGCGTTAAGGCCTTACGTCACTTATTCAATCCACACCAATATTATGACCTTGATACTAGGTCTGTCAGTCTGTCTAATATGCTTTCACAGGTATACTGCTGCGAAATTTTGGTATGGATAACTTTGATTCTTGAGAAACAACATAGGCTACTATTTGCCATGATAATATTTTTGTCTTTCTAAAAAGAATATGAAATATCTTTTTCATTTTTAAAGACAGTTGCACAAATAGTATTTTCTATCTTTACAAACATACATGGAAACAGACACAAATAATACCTGGATTGAAACAGCACTTTATGGATCACACATTATGGTGTTCAATTTAAGAATGGAACCTTCAACACTCAGTGTGCGAGGAGGAAACAGCAAAGTGACAGTTTAAGCCATTATCTCATCTTTGCTATCAATGAAGTGAATCTTGGGAACAGCTCCAACGGTTTCCATGGAATTTAGTATGAATGGAGTACCAGGGGGTAATAATTCAATCTAGCTAGGATTCATTTTTAGATTTATCCCAATAAAAATACTGAGTAAATCTTGATCAACCAGGATTATTACATGTAAACTGAAAAGATTGATGACACTATGGGGGATAAAAGATAAGGCATGTAGGTTTGGTACATTTTAACCTAAAGGCTAATTATTTGTTGAGACAAAGTTGCCAGTTGACATATATATGTATACATATATTATATTACATATAATTTGTGTACATATTATGTTATTAATGCATTATCATTAATTAGCACTGAAATATGACACAATGTGGTATCTATTATTTAATATTAATTGGTGTTTTGTTGATAACATTTAAATTTGGATGCCTTTTGAAAGACACATAGAAGGAAGGACTCATCATTGGTCTTGTAGCTTGCTTTTGCGATTGCAAACTTCCACAAAACTCCCTAGAGAATGGAAGTAATAAGTTCTAGGAGAAAGGTTAGAATAGATAAGAAAAGACAAAGACCTGACTAGTTTCAGACTTGAAAGTATTATTTTTCAAGAACTGAAATTACAGATACTAGATATACAATATGAAGCCAAAATACACAATTTAGTAAAAATAATATTCTCTTCTTAAATATCCTTAATTTTCTTTTTCATAAAAAAAGATTACTAAAAAATACATACCTGCTTGAAGTTCACTTAATGTTTCAGCCAGTGTACGGGTAAGAGGGCCCCATTCAGCCAACTCTCCCGTTATAGGAGGTAGTTCTACTTCTTTTTCTTCTTCACCATTTAACTTTAATTTCCCTCCAGGGAGAGTGAATCTCTCCCCTGGATTAGCCATCTCCTGAAGAATTTGTAACAAATAAGGTGTCTGGACTAAACACTGCATAACAGAATTGAAGAAGCAAGTGTTCCCCAGGTTCGTGAGACCCCTCACTCTTGGCAAGTTCAACATGGCTTTGTCCTTTGTTACCGGTTTTGATAATGGGTCAATTTTGATTATAGTTTCAACAGTCATTTCAATTTTAGGATCTGTAATATACGGTAGCTCTATTGGAGGAAGGGATTTAGCATTTCCACCACTCACTGCCTGCTTTTTAAGCCATTCAATACATTCATGCAGTTTTTTAGCACTGGAGGCTGTTACTTCATTGTTGCAGTTGTAACAGAATATTTCCCATGTCGTGGTGTTAGCTGTGAGTGCATGACAGTCAGAATGAGGAGTGTTGAAGTGGTTTAGTGCGTGCTTGTTGCGCGACCGTCCACACAGTTGAGACCCACATCGCAAACACATCCACAATGTCAAATCCTCCTCAAAGTCGGGGTCAGACACGTCATTTTTTGACGATTTCTTGCACTCCGAGCATTCCTTTTCGAAACCTCCCGTTTTGAGTGATTTCTTCAGTCGGGTGAGGTCAACAGCTTTGGCGACGTGAGGACATGCGGACTTGACGTTCTCGTCGCAAGATTCTGTAGACTCATCGCCGTTCTCACTAGGATCGCTTTGTCTCTTTTTCTTAACCATTTTTACGTCTCAACGTAACTGCCTGCAATACGTAACAAGATACATGTGGTAAGAATAACCGCACTAACACAAAAAGAACAAAATGTCATGTCAAATCTGTGTCGATAGCGATTGCACGCGTGACAATGCACATTCATCGCTTATACATTCCACAAATTTAATAGTAATGGCAAAAATACTTAATTAGAAACATAAACCACTTACAATTACATACGATGGTGATTCACTACGTTTAAAAAGAGGAAAACAACAAACAAATTGCCTTCTCGAAAATTTTGTCAGAAAAGTATACGACCGTCAACCATCTTTAGTAACGATGTTACCAACTTTATGAAACAAAGATATGAAGCAAAATTATGTGCTTCCTACTACACAAATCGATCTCAACATATTTAAGAATCGACTAAGTACTTAAAATTGATTCTTAAAACAGCTGTTTTAACATGAGACAACTCTGTTTTATGTTCATCATCTAGCGCCAAATAGCTGAACTAAAATTCTGAAACGTCAACATGATTGTGATGGAATCTGTTAATCAGATTGTGAATTTTCATTGATTTTCGTTATTTTTACGCAAGGATTTCTGATTATTAAATTAAAAATTTTATTGTGAAGTGTGACCGACTGTGAAACGTGTTTAAAATATGTAGTTTACAATTGTTTATTCAAAAATTTATCAAGAAGTTGTTGATGTTGACCAGTTCTTGAGATAAGTTTTGAAGATGTCGTTGCCAGGAAATGGAATTTTCGTGGTGCAGGGCGAAATGGCTTTGCTCATCACAGCCATGCGTCGAAGCACCCGTTGGGGCTCGCACTCTTTCCCTAACGAGGAATATGATGTACTAATGCGCACATTCCAAGATCTGAAGACAATCTTGAATCAAGTAGATGATCTTCGGCTCTTGGACCCTGCTACATACTTGAGCCCTTTCCTAGAGGTGATTAGGAGCAAGGAGACGACAGGTCCAGTAACAAGTCTTGCCCTTTCTGCCACTCATAAGTTTTTATCTTATGGCTTGATTGGTAAGTAAAACTACAGTGCACCCAAGCTAAGTTTGCCACAAGGTTAGCATCTATGTCACTGATACACATCACACAAATTTGCAACATAAGGTAGACAGAAGAATTTCTTAATAGAATTCTATCTACATACCAATATGATTTAATTTCTCAGAGTTAGGATTGAACTTATAATAATTATTATTTGCAAGGCAATTAACGTGATCTCTTACTCTATAGTGGATTGACGTGAATATGAAATAATATTTCTTATATCTTGAAATGCAAAAGTTTTAAAGTTCCAGTTTAATTTGCATAATAAATTGTACATTACTTTACTTAAATCTGTATCCTGAAAGGGTAGAATTTACAGACGACAAAAACTAAATATATATACATATTTACCTTTACTCACATGTACACTATATAGTCAGTGGTAGATTTACCACTACAATGAATAGGCTGGAGCCTGGAGCGGCATATTCTTGGGGGCAGCATATTCGGACCAATTTTTTTTTTGTTTTAAATTAATAAAAACGACACTATACTTTTTGTAAATTTATTAACTAAACACATGACGAAATATATCATTGTTATTATACTTCTGAAAATATTTTAATACCAGTTTAATATGACAACTTAAAGTGATAAGCTAGAATTATAAAATTCATTATTGCAATTAATATTTTAAGATAAAGTTACATTATTATATTTTTAATAATTTTAACTTTAAAATATTTATTTATTTATTTGCTGTTGCCCAAAAATCGAATATGTCTGTTATTGTGGAATTCAGTCATCAGTGTGTTCTCTGAGGTACCCAGTGTTCGAAGAGCTTGGCCTACCTGTTTGGATACATACAATATTCATAGTCTATAGTACTAATACTATTTCTAAAAATAAAATACATTTACCACCATTGACCATTGTGGAATACATAGTTAATCAACAACCCATAATGTCCAACTGCTGGGCTCGAGTCTCCTCTCAGAAGACAGTTAAGGCCCCCCACCCTGGCGAAGTGCGGGTTGGGGACTGTAATACATAGTCGAACATGGTTTATCTTTAGTTACTGATATTATCCTCATATTTCTAAGGTGTAAAGATGTATTGGACTGACATATTTACAAAATTAAATAAAATAAAAGCAAAACCAATTATAGTAGTATTTAGACTAACTTGAAAAAAAATAACATAAATATATGCACAAAAATTTGCTTTAAGTAAATAATAAAAATAAAAATTTCTGCCTTATTACAGACCCAACACATCCTAGCGTGCCAGCGACAGTAGAAGACATCGCTGATGCCGTTACACATGCAAGATTTGTGGGTACAGACCATTCATCAGATGGTGTAGTTCTGATGAAAATATTACAGGTTTGTTTCACTTGAAATAAAAAAAAGTAGTTAACATAAAGGAGAACGGCAGATCCTGTACCTCTGGCAATATGTTATGAATGGTTATAATATTTATACCGTTTATTAAGTGAATTACCCTAATTATATTCATGTATTTATTATATTTTTAGAACTGTGCTAGTATATATACTAAAATATTTTAAAATAATGTGATATATTTTTACATAAAAAAAAACGATAAAATATTGTCTCAATATTTATGAATGAGCTTACTGATAGTTTAATAATAAGAGCACTGTAAGTGTAAGAGCACTTGGCGGATCAGACAAATCGTACGCGAATGATTTTCATTTCAAAAATATGAAATTATGCCACCTTGTTGATAATAATGACAAATCATTTGTGATCCATGTATTTCATTATAATCTTAATAAACCTTTATTACTTTTTAACTCAATGTTGTAAAAATATGGTAATTAATAATGTTATTGTCAGTGATGTTAGCCGCCAAATAAATAAAAAAACAATGCCTACCATAATATACGCCATCCGGTACAAAAGTCCCATACAAACCTGCCGTAGTTCTTTAAACAAGAAAATATCAGTAAGTCAGTAAGAATTCAAGATGTAGATGGATTCAAAAATCGATATAACAAAACTATTTATCGTTAAAAAACTAGTAATATTGCACTTGATATTAAAAAAAAACTAGTTCCTAAATAAAAACTTTGAATTGTTGGATCCATGCAATGATAAGTACATATGTATTATGTGATAAAGCTTAAATTTTGAATTCCCTTGGTAGAAGTACTTATTACAAATTAATTGAGACTTAAAAGCTATTGAAGTAAGCATCTAAAACAATTTATAATTTGTGAATTTCCAGGTTCTTCGCACTTTGATGTTAAGTCCAGAGGGCGCTATGTTGACGGATGAGAGTGTTTGTGAGATAATGCTCAGCTGTTTCAGAATATGTTTTGAAACAAGACTCACAGGTAAATAGAAGTATCTGGCTAGCAATCTAAGGAAAGCTTACAAGTTTAATCAATCGGTCATAGAACACTGTGTGCGTAAACACAACCCTACAGCTGTGCCAATTTTGTGTGTATATCAGGTAGGTCTGAGAATTGGCCAACATCTATTTTTCATACCCCTAAATGGTAAGAGTAACCCACCCCTAAATTTAATTTTTTAGTTATATGGCATAGCAATGCTTGTCGGGTCAGCTAATAATTACATAAAATTGCAGAGTTGCTTCGTCGTAATGCTGAGCAATGCCTTCGCGACATGACGCAGTTGATCTTCATGCGCCTGCCACAGTTCCCGCCAGAAGACAACTCGGCCAGTTTCTCTACTGTCGGCCTCTCGCTCAAGAAAAGAGAGAAATCAAGCAAAAAGAAAAATGTGACTGGTTTGAACAGTGAGTATCTAAATATTAATTAATTTGATACTAGTTTTATAGAATTAAGGTGTTTCTTAAAAAAATTCATGAAAAAATGCTTGCTACTACTACATGTTAGTAAAACACGTATGTGCACAAAAATCCAATGGGAAACCTTTTTATACCATATTTAACATAATAAAAACTATTATTATTACCTCGCTTTTAGTAATAGGGGATAAATGAACAGATAGTTGACTAAACTGATAATAAGTATTTGGAATTCATTGGTCTGCATGGGTTTTACACCATTTTTTGTGTCTTCTCTGCAAAATTATTAGGTAAAAGGGGGTTAAACTTCTACTCCCAATGTAGATGATATTTTTTGTGCATATATTTCATATCCTTCACAGTTTATGATATTAAAGTTAATAATATTTTTCGTAGGTAGTAACTCGTTGGAACGCAAGTCATCAGGGAGTGAGCAGCCAAGCACGACTACTGCAGAAGTGACAGAATCTGACAGTGATCTCAATAAAATTGACATTGGACAAAGGTATACAAATTATTGTTTATAGTCCATTCGCTTAGATAGGGTCACCTTGATCGCGCTGCCTTCGCACGTATGGTAAACCGCATAAAAACAAAGGGCCCGCCTGCGGTGAACATACACAAGCAACTATAATTTGTGAGTTTATGCCGTTGTATGAATTAATATATTCGTATTTCACAACAATATCCACAATTGCATGCGGGTGCACCGACATTATCTAAATGAATGTAGATATCTAAAAGAATATAGAGAAGCCATAGTATAGTCTCTTCATTGGACAAAATCGTGTTTGGTGAAGAGTTCTAATCTGGCCAATCACAACGCCGAACATGTGACCATAGAGTTGACGTAAAAACTTCACCAAACTAGGCTCAGTTTCTTATCTATACTAATATTATAAAGAGGTAAGTCTTGTGATGTTGTAGGTTGGAATCTCTGGATCTACTGAATCGATTTGGACAATTATTTTACCAATAGAAAGCTATATCTCTGTGGCGTAGTGGTAGCGAATGCGACTGCTGTGCAAGAGGTCTCGGGTTCGATTCCTGAGTCGGACCAAATGTTTGTATGATCTGCAAATGTTTGTTTCGGAGTTTGGGTGTTTTCTATCTATAATATGTATGTATTTACAAAAAAAAAAGTATATAAGTATTAATATCAGTTGTCTAGTACCCATAGTACAAGCTCTGCTTAGTTTGGGACTAGATGGCGTTGTGTGTTAAAATGTCTGAACATATTTATTTATTTATTTATATAATTTGTGAGTGTCATAGACAACTATCCCGAAAAATTATTACCGCTGTAATAAGTATCTTCTGTCGTTACAAATTTACATTTACAATAATTTATTAATATATTTTTGTGAATTTCAAGTAGGTAATCAATTCGATAGGCCGATCATGATGATGACTCAGGTCGTAGTAGTAGGCAATATGTTCGAAAATTATGGGTTCACATAAAGCATTTGAACTACAGTAGCTAAGAACAAAACCAAATCAAATCAAATCATGATATCAAAGTATTGAACATATTATTTTTCTAGCCAAGATAAAAATCTACTAAACGAGGCTGAAATCACAATTGAACCCGTGGATGCCATCAAGAGCCCTGTGAAGAAACACGGTCGCCATTCGTCTATGGATTTAGCTGCGAATGGCAACACTTCCATCACACAACTGCTCGAAAAGTGTGTCAGTGCAGACGCCGCTGAAGAAAAAGTAGACTCCACTGATGGCAACACTGCGACTAAAGAAGAAGGTAGGTCCCCGAATGAAGGATGCGTGTGACTTGGTAATTTAGACTTTAAAAACTGTGTATACGATTTTGGGCGACTTGCACAATATTCGACTTAAGTAGCTACTAATCAAAATTACTTGAATGCAGCTAAGTGCATAAGCACGTTTAACTTAAACAAATTTAGCTCCCTCTTGCACAATGATGACAGCTGGTATATTTACTAACAGTAAAATTTAGTTAATAACACGCGTTAAACGAGCTTAGCGCCGCTAAATAGCTGAGTTTCGATGTTCGAGAAAATCTAAATTTGTATTTTTGAGACAGTTTATACAAAAAACTACCAGAAAAACAAAACTAATAAAAACTATATTAATCTAATGATGGTTTTCAACTAACTGCTTGACATTAATCATCAACCAATGAATCTAATAATACTTTTAAACTAACTGGTTGAAAAGAATTATTAGATTAATTGATTTTATTTGATGGTTTACAGAAGTACCAGAAGCAGATATAACAAGTATAGAGACAGTGGAACCTGAGCCAGAACCCATCCTAGACACTGGCGAGAAAGAACAGAAACCATCAGAGTACGTGAACCACCGTGGGATCAGGTTCACTCCACAGGAGGATGGTAACTTGCAGCCCTACGGACTGGCGTGTGTCAGGGAACTGTTCAGGTTAGTGAGAAATATCGAAGTCTTGGAATAATCGACCTAGTGGTTTCGAAGTTTAGCCTGAAAAAACAGACAGACAAAATAAAAAACTCTAAAAGTGTTATTGCTCTAATATAGACTTAACAAACCTGTGAATGGTAGTAGATCTTTAATGGTTAAAAATATCATTGAAAATAAATCTCATAAATACTTACTTACCAATTTCAGTGTGCATATTTTTTTTTAACAGGTTCCTAATATCACTGTGCAACCCACTGGACAGTCAGAACACATCAGGCATGGTGCACCTAGGCCTATCCCTGGTCAGCACAGCTCTGGAGGTGTCAGCGGACCAGCTCGCCAAGTATCCTTCCTTGCTGTATCTAGTCAAAGACCCACTGTGCAGAAATTTATTGAGTGTAAGTATTAATTTAGTATTTTAAATTTAGGTCAAGCAGTTTTTGTAAGGGTATATGGAATATTATACAGAACCTTAATACTATCGCGAAAATATCAGTAGTTTAATTCTTATAGCATTAGAATAAAAAATTCCATGATAACCAAACAAATCATTCTAGACACACATTCGATGCAAATAAGTGATTTGATCTGATTTTGATTTGAGAGATTTACTGGTAGATACAAATAGCATTCCATAAATGTGACCACTTGTGATGAGAACAAGAGAACAAAAATGATAAATCTGATGTGACGTAATTTACTATTTGTTGCGTACAACTAACGGGAAATTAAGTTTTTGGATTTTTGGACCATGGGAGAGCCAAGTTTCGGCATGAATGGGCCGACCGGGGTGATACCACGACCTCACAGAAAAGCGGTTTGAAACAGCGCTTGCGCTGTGTTTCGTCGAGTGAGTGAGGATACCGGAGGCCCATACCCCAATCCTTCCCAATATCCCCATCCCTCAAAGGCTGGCAACGCACTTGTGACACCTCTGGTGTTACGGGTGTCCATGGGCGGCGGTAATCGTTTACCATCAGGCGATAGGTCTGCTCGTTTGCCCCTTATACCATAAAAAAAGTTTGTTGACCAAACTATTGTACGACCGTTGTCTACAACCGAGATAACGCCATATGTCAAGTGATAGATTAAACTTTTTGTCGTAGTGTAGACGCTTATTTATATGTTTTGACTTTCAGCTACTGAGTACAGAAAGAATATCTATATTCGCATTGGACCTACAAGTTTCGTTCCTCCTTTTCGAAGCTTTACGAACACATCTAAAGTTTCAAATGGAAGCGTTCTTTAAGAAGATTATAGAAATAATATCAGCAGACACAACTAAGGCCATATACGAATTAAAAGAGATACACCATCTAGCATTAGAAAGCCTAGCTCAAATGTTCAGAATACCCGGCTTGTGCGCTGAGCTATATATAAACTATGACTGTGATGTTTACTGTCTGAATATATTCGAAGAATTAACTAAACTATTATCTAAAAACGTAGTCTCTTCTACAGCTTATAATATTCATTCCCTTTCGTTAGAAGCGCTAATGACTATTATAGAAGCAATCGAAATGGGCTGTCAAACTAAAGAGGTGAAAACAGAGATAGAGATCTCGAACAGTGAAGAGGAGAGAGAGAAAGAATCAAGAGGTCATATATCTTTAGAGCTCGGAGGTATGGATGATGCGTCTGTGGTGTCTGACCTGGTGACTCATGATATTAGCCAGTATTTTGGAGGAGGCAGGATGGGGAGGCACAAGCAGACTTCTGAGTTACCCACAGAAGCTGAACTGGATAATATTAAAAATATGAAGAAGGTTAGTTGATTACATTATTTATCTATGTATGAAGATTTATATTGCGGCTAAATTTTATTACCGTCCGCGAAAAGTAAGCATAAAAAACCAGCCACTATAAAAAACGTAAAAAAATTACACGTGTTTTGTCGGAGCCCTCGTAAATAGTTATTTTATCTGTTTTTTAGTATTTTTGGTTAAAGCTGCAACAGAAATACATAATCTGTGAAATTTCATTTGTCTTATTATCACGGTGCACGAGATTCAGCCTAGTGACAGACGGAAAAACAGTGTAGCCTTGGTAAAAGGGTTCCCTTTTTGTACGGAACCCTAAAAAAGGGGATAAAATAATGATATTTCTACTTCCTGTTTTCAGTGGGTGACTCAAGGTACAGAACTATTTAACCAGAAACCAGAGCGTGGGATAGAGTTTCTTCAGGAACATGGAGTCTTGAGTACGCCTCTAGAGCCTCATCAAGTGGCTATTTTCCTCAGAGAGAACCCGGATCTGGACAAAAAGATGATTGGTGAGTGCATTACCTGATATTTACTGATGGAAGGAAGTGGCCATACGCAGGCCTTTCCCTCTGTCAAAATATAAGCCCAATTGGGCCTACGCATTACACTATTATGACACAGAATGTAGTTATGTGTGTGTGAAATTGTAAATGTTATGCTTAAATTGCTGTGTGAGTTTGTAGAGGCAGGCGATTGTTTTTTATGAGAGTCTAAAATGTCTGTATGAAGATTCTCCCCCCTCCCGCAAAAACTGGCGAGCTGGTTTGTATCTGGAAAAGACGCTATGGCTATATACGCAACTTCCTTTGTGTTGCTTCATGATGACAAATAATCCAGAAACTAGACGCATTGTTTCTTTCAACAGACGACGTCTCACTGGTCAGTTAATTTTAAATAAAAGAAAATCTTGTCCGATTTATATGGGACAGTATTGGGAAAAATCTAATTGTTCATAAAACTTACTTTTTAAAAAAAGAAGACACCCACGCTATGAATATATACTATGCCACGGGAGACTTTACCAACATACATGAAACGCAGATGAAGAACACTCAGACAGAATTGTCTATAAGATAGTTGGCACCTTAGTCTAATCAGTTACTTTTCATCATCTGTCAAAACGATAAGTTCATATGAAAAACGTACTAAGAACTTGTGACGTCACTGTTTTATACTACACAATTAAACAATATATTTCAATGTTTATTTGATTAAAATTTTAATAGAAATGAAAGATTAGATAAATAAAATNGTTCATATGAAAAACGTACTAAGAACTTGTGACGTCACTGTTTTATACTACTCAATTAAGCAATATATTTCAATGTTTATTTGATTAAAATTTTAATAGAAATGAAAGATTAAATAAATAAATGTAATTACTATATTTGCCAAGATGTTTTTAATATTCGTTTTAATGAAAAAGACATCGGTATTTATTTACGATACAGTCAAGTACCCATTTACACGTTGAGTATACAAGTAAAAGCATTTGTTGCCAGGCGAGTACATCTGCAAGCGCTCGTCCCGCGGCGAGGACGAGGATGGCGGGCCGAGCGTGCTGGGCGCCTTCGCCGACAGCTTCGACTACGCCGGCCTGCGCATCGACCAGGCGCTGCGCCTCTACCTCGAGACCTTCCGTCTGCCAGGAGAGGCGCCGCTCATCTTCCTCGTCATGGAGCGCTTCGCCGAGAGGTGGCATGTGAGTATCACTCCTGACACCGTTCTAACCTGCTGAAAGTCGCCGGAAGCTGTTGCAGCACAGGACCGCTTGTATGAGCCTTGAGGAGGCCTATATTTGGCAATACACGCCCTTCGGCTGAGATAATGATAATGAGTACCCACCCTTATTCACTCGACATTTTAAAAAAAAGCTGAAACCACGCTCTGTTACCATAATTACAGAACAGATTATATTCAACCACCACCAAGAGAACAAAAACTAATTAATGGTACATAAATTGAAGTATAGGTGGCGCTAGGAACATTACTTTGTTATTCGTATCAAATTGAATAATTCGTAACACTTACTCTTTGTTTTGTAGACAACAAATGGCGAACCATTCGCGAACACGGACGCTGCGTTCCGTCTCGCTTACGCTGTGATAATGCTGAACATGGACCAACACAACCACAACGCGAAGAAACTCAACGTGCCCATGACTGTTGAGGACTTTGTCAAGAATTTAAGAGGATGTAATGGGTCTGGAGACTTCGACCAGCCCATGTTGGAGGCTGTGTTCCAGTCTATCAAGTTAGTATGATTTATTAGTCATGTCAAGCGCTCATAGCTCAGTTTCACTCGGTGATTGGAAACAATTGCCAGAGTAAGTAACGACGGCGCGGTCAGTACCTGGATGGGAGACCGCTGGTGGCATTATTCCATGAGCGTCTCTGTGATTCGGAGGTCACGTTAAGCAGTCGGTCCCGGTTGTCATCATAGGATAACAGTCGTAAAGCTTAGTTGGAGGCCTTTGGGCGGCTTAAAAACATCCAACGGTAAGATTACGTAGCCACAACGTAGTCTTGCTAGTCCCCAACCCGCACTTGGCCTTAACCCTCTCCCCTGAGAGGAGACCCGAGCCCAGCAGTGGGACATTAAGGGTTGTTGATGATTAGTAATGTCACGTGGTTAGATCCTAAACTAAGCAGTGCTTGTACTATGCGAACCAGACTGCTGATAAACATTGTGATATATTTCCATAATATATTCTATAATAGATATTATTTATCTTGGGCGGGAATTGAACACGAGACCTCTGACCTAGCAGTAAGTAATTTTATTCATGAAAAGATTGATGTGATGATGATTGGTCGTGGCAAAGGTCGACAGACCGGCAACCGGTGTATTTTTCTTATGTATAGACCTACCAAAGTGACTATTCTGCCTGATGGAAAGCATAAACAGAATCCAAGAGTGGTGGTCATCATACTCATTGAGAATGAAGACATGCCTAGTGATGCGGTTACACTCAGCAACTAAGCTCTGCTGCTGATATTTTACGTATGTGTTCTGTGCGAGGATAGTACCGCCGTGGTCGAGCCGGCCCTGTCGTGCTGTAATCAGCCTGAATCTACTACTACCTTTTATCTTTAATTACTACCTCGTAACAACTTATTAATTCATTTATAGTACTATATTTGGTCATCTTTATTTGTATACTAAAATACATATTTGATGCTATTCAGCATCAATTTTGGCAAACATGTAAAATATATTCTGAAATGTAAAACGTCTACACAATGTAACGAATAACATGTTATAAACATTAAAGTGTGTTTGTTTATTTTGTTTTTACTCTTTTACAACTTATCTGGTTTTGAAAAGTTTTATTACTTATTAGGAATAAGTTATTGATATAATTATTTAAAAAAATTCCGACTGCGTCAATATCTGTCACCTTTATAAGTCATTTTTTTTAAATAAAACATATAAGATTTATATATTTTATATTCGTAATCATCGTTAAAATATCTTTATTTTGATACGGCACTCGTTGTTTTTTGAAAACATTTTTTCTAGATAGCTTTTTGGCGCCTAAAATCCTTAATTTTGTTTTTTTTTTAATTTGATGTGCTTAGTGTCACTCTCACGATTAAGACGAGTCTATTGAAACCACTCACATAAAAATACGACAAGCCGTTTAGGCTCTAAAACGTGCCAAACAAATTGACACACATACTAGAAAAATATAACCCTCCTTTTGCAGTCGGGTAAAAATAAATAGCTTTTTCAAGAGTAAATTAGAAAGAAAACTATGGGGAGAAGGAAAGCTTACAACAAACTCTTCACCAACTGGTCTAGCTAGCGTGGTATAGCAGGCCAAGACGTTCTTTCTAAAGAGAGGCCTATGGACACTATAGGCCAGTGGACTGTTAAAGGCTGATGAGAGGTGAAGAGTCGATGAACTCCGAAACTATCTAACCGAATTTCATGTTTTCTTCATGTCTATGATAGGATAGTTAATTTTAACAATAGGAGCTAGGAGCCTAATATGATTGAAAAGGATAGATAGATAGAAAGCTCTTTTTCTTCTTCTATTTGCACACCATAATACAGAGTTAAATAATTAACATAACACATAAAATATCCGAAGTGTAGTGAACAAAGGGCGGCCTTGTTGTCAAAAGCAATCTATTCCAGGCCACCTTAGGATGGATCACATGTTTCAGAAAGACAGTAGAGGTTGACGTGCATTGAGTTTGAAGAAATTATTTATTTTCATACGACCATACACATATACATGATGTATACGAAGTTTCGTGAGTCGTCCAGTATTATTACAGATGTATGAGTGATGTGTGTTCCTGATGCAGGAATGAAGAGATGGTGATGCCGGCGGAGCGTGTGGGCGCAGTCCGGGACGCGTACCTGTGGCGGGTGCTGCAGCGAAGGGGCGGAGCGCCCGCCGCGCTCTACCGCTCTGTCCCGCCCGCACACCCAATACACACCAGGCTCTTTGCTGTCTGCTGTCCGCCTACTGTGAGTGCTCAACCTCCTCCTAATTCCATTCTTGCTGTACTATGTTCCCGTTTGATGATTTTGTAAACCTGCAACACAGGATATATTTTTTAGTGTGGAAGTTGTATATAAAAAGAAGTCATTTAATTGAATGTCGGCTCTTATAAAGACAAAATAGAGTACAATTTAAGTTGCACAGTGTTTTATAACAGTAACCTACAGTTACATTTACCTTAAAAATTGTTTTAAGCTTTAGTTGGGATCAAACAACTTTATTTTTATGTTTGTGTGTTTGTAATTACTTTTTACAATGTAAGGTAATAATTTTATTTAATAGTTTAGACTCCATTCTGCCTGATGCAAGCATGAACAGAATCCAAGAGAAGTGGTCACCATACTCATTGTGAAAGCAGACAATGCAACATGGTGCCCACACTATACATAAATTTTTGTATATTCAATTATTATTTATTAATTATTTTACATTCCTTGTAAAGAGTATTTATAAAAATTTCATGTCCATTTTTTGTTTTTCAAGACCAATGTAATACTAAGACTTTTATTTTAGGTGACAGCACTATCAGCAGCTTTCGAGCGTGCCCCAGCGCCTACGGCCGAGGAGCTGGAGTCAGTGGGAGGGGTTGGTGGTGGGGACAGGAGCGGAGCGCTGACGGCCCCCCTGGGCATGGAGCGCTGCGCGGCGCTGGTGGCGCGGCTGCCGGCGCTGCCGCCCGACGCCATCTCCATCGACACCATCCTGCTCACGCTCTGCAAGTTCACGGGGCTGCTGGCGCCGCAGCACGCCACTTATATTGCTATAGGTCAACTAGCTTTTATTTGCTACTCGTTAAACTCCGCGGTGTTACCCTCGGTAGTTGTTGTATCTTAAAAAACTCCCATCAAAATCGGCCCAATCGTTTCAGATAACCCGGACTAACCAGATAGACATTTATAAAAAACGATATTTTTTTATATGCAGGGTGGATATGATAATACGACATTAATTTGAGCTAGACCTATCTACACATGTTACAAGTCCACTTACAATGTTTTCATGAGATTTTAATGCAGAACTGTTTATTTTATAATACAAACTGACACATCAGTTTTACTTATATGCATAAAGGAACTACCGTTTCTGATTTGTTTACTAAGAATGCCTCAATTAGAGATATTCGGTGTAACTATAAATTGAATAAAACAAAAACACTAAATTATTTATTTAGAGTAGGTTTTAGTATTTATAAGAGTATTTTGTACGCTTTTTCTGAGCTATTGCGAAGCAATGGTTACCCGTTTTAAAACTGACCTGATTGAGATTGATTAAGTTTGAAATGTCTTAACTTATTCAATCACTATTGAGCAACAAAATCCTCCGAGGTTTTATGATGTTCAATATTTGCAATATAATATTTTATTTATATATAATTAACTGTGCTCCGCGTTCGTTGTTGTGCCTTGTTGAAGAAAAATTTAGTATTACTGTAGGATGCTATAGGAATACTAAATTTCGGAGTAAAAGTAATCTATATGCTATTCTAGACCATAATCTGTTTTGTTCTAATTTTCATTTAGATTCGTTTAGCCCATTTTGGGTGAAGGGTGACAAAAATTCTAATAAACTTTCCCATTTATAATATTAGTAGAAAGAACGAGAAAATTCAGTAAAGATATTTCATATTTACAGATTTTAATATTGCTAAATAGTTATTAAAAGATTATTCTTTACATAGTAACATAAAATGAAGCCGCTTCCGCTGACTGTTCCCTCAGATCTATAATGCTACTCCACATATTTTAATCAAGTTATCATCAATAGGTAGAGTGATTAAATAGGAAGGTTTATATGTCTAATATTTGAAAGACCTTCGTGCGAAGCCGGACCTAGTCATTAGTGTGACAATAAAAGTTGTACATAGCGGGCCTGTCGGCCGTGTTGCGCAGGCGCAGCGCTGGGCGGCGCGGGCAAGGCGCGCCTGGCGCTGCGGCGCGCCTGCGCACTGGCCGCGCGCCACGCCGACTGCGTGCGGGACTCGTGGCGCCATCTGCTCGAGATCCTCAAGACGCTCTACGTGGGCCGCCTGCTGCCCAAGGTACCCGCTCCTCCATACCAACACTACTGCTTTTATGTTTTCTTATTCATTTATTACCCTACTGCGAAAGAAAGAGAGTTATGTTTTTCGAGTGTATGTATGTATGTGTATTTCTTTAGCACGCCCAAGGGCCTAAACGGCTTGTCGTATTTTATGTGAGTGGTGTCAATAGATTCGTCTTAGTCGTGAAAGTGACACTAGATGCATCAAAATTAAAAATAAAAATGATACGCCACCGGTTTTTTTTATAATTCATTTCTTGTTTAGTTTTAAAACAACAATAATTCTAAATAAATAATAGGGAATACATCAATTAGCTATTCGTTCCTTTTCGCAACTTTCTTGATATTTCTCTATTATGTATAAGACTGCCAAAGGAACCACTTTACGTGATCGAAAACATAAACAGAATCCATGAGTGGTAGTCGCCATGCTCGTTACTCGTGCAGACAATGCCGCAATACCCACCCATTGCGGCCTAATTTTGCGTCTTTTCATACCGTGGAAGAGCCACGCTTCAGCATCAAGAAGTGGGAGAGACCGGCTCGATCGGAATGTTACCACGGCCTCACAGAAAACCTATGTGAAACAGCGCTTACGCTGTATTTCACTGAGTGATTGAGGATACTGGAGGCCCATACCTCAACCCCCTCCTCATCCCCCTAAGGCCGGCAACGCACTTGTGACGCCTCGGGTGTTACGGGTGTCGTGCTCGTTTCCCTCTATTCCAAGCTCCTGTCAAGCTCCAGTTTAACACTCGTCAACGAAACACGAATGCTGTCACTTTAAATTGGTGTTTTGTGAGAGAGTAGTACCGCTTGAACCAGACCATCCTTGCTAAAATCAGCGTGGATCAACTAACTCCTAAACACCCATATTTCCCAATTTACTGAGAATTGGTGCAATGTGTATCGTTTCAGCATTGGACTGCATGGCGAGCAGTTTAAACGGTCGCCACGCCGCTTTCTACTGCATCAAGTGTTGTGGGTTCAAATCCTACACGGGACAACACTTTGTGTGATCCGCGTATTGTTGTCCCGAGTCTGAATGTTCTTTGTTGTCCTTTACATGTACGTTTATAAAATCCCCTTGCGAAACAGGACGTATATTATAGGAATACCTAATGTGGGGATTGTCTTATAAAATAATAAAAAAAAAATATCTTATTGTAGCGTAAAACAAAACCTAATATTATATACTCATAATTATATTTCCAGTGCCTCATAGAAGCTGAAGATTACTTAGCACCTAATGGAACAGTGTCACTTATCAGAGAGGCTGCGAGGGGGTCAGAAGCCGGCTTACTATCCAGCTTGTACTCTTATATAGCACTCGGGGAATCAGGTAACATAGATATAACACTACTACTTACACCTATGCCTCCATATATATGTATATGGGTACAGGCAGAGACAAACGACCACCGCAATGTTAACCTTACAGAGAAACTCACCAGAGCTTGGTAGTTACCAAGCAGTCCAATTGGACTGGTGATAAACATACTTGTATATTTCTAAATACATGTGATACAATGTATCATTATATCCAGACACAGAAGAAATTATCGTGACTGTCACTAGCTGAGCATCAGCGATCTGACAATAAAAGCCCCGTCAAATTGATCCAGCCTTTCCAGAGATTACCCGGAACAAACAGACAGACAAGTACCGTGTATACATACATATTTTACAAATAGACACTCCAATTTTATTTATTTGTGTAGATAAGTGAGGATCTAATCCACGACACTAAAGTCAGAGCAGGCTAAACCCAGAATCACTAAACACAAGACCGCACGGTTGGCCTAGTGGTTTAAGTGGTCACCACACAGCTTCCTACTGCGTCAAGTGTTGTGGGTTCAAATCCTACACGGGACAACACTTTGTGTGATCCATAAATTGTTGTTCCGAGTCTGGGTGTACTTTGTGCCCGTTTCATGTATGTTTGTAAAGTCCCCCGCGACACAGGAATGTACATTCCTAATGCGGGTGTTGTCTTTTTAAAAAAAGAAAAAAGAAAGACCTACAGGCTAGTAATAATTTGAGTTTAACTCACACAACCCTAGTGCCTTATACAAGACGCATGTGAAAAAATATCTCACTAGGCCGCCAGCTACAGTATTCTCATTCGTTATAAGGATGAAAAATGATATTATATGAAAAATGATATAGGTATTCTACTCCTGCTTACGTTAGGCATCAAAAAAGATTCTTTGGCAGCTATCATATAAAAACCATCACCAGACACTTAACATAAAACGTCACAAAATAATCATTATTTTCCACGACAGTGTAATGATATCTTAAATACTATATTGTAATTTTTTTTCAGGAATGCGAGCTCCTACGCCTCATGAAAAAATGCTAATAGACGAGGCCATGGACTGTGTAGCTAAATGCAATTTCCCCGGGTTACTCATCACTGAGACTAAATTCCTTCATTTGGATAGCTTACAGGTACAGCGATGCTTTAATATTGATTACTAATTTTAGTATGTAGTAGTAATAGTAATGAGTTTTTTCGTGTTCTGTGAGTTGTGGAATTCAAATTCAAAATCATTTGTTTAATTAAGACACCAAGTGACATTTATGAACGTTAAATTGAAGCTATAAATAAAAATCAAAGATCGACATAAACAAACGCCACAGATGTACTGTATTGTCAAAGTCAATTAGGTGAAAACACCAAAATCCAAAATGAGTAGAGCCTTATAGATGAATACAACCAAAGAAACTCATGGCCACTCTTTTTAAAAGTAAATCAAACGTAAAACTTATAAAAGTTGTGTTTATTACATGGGACCCTGTATGGTCCCTTGTGACACACCATCAATAAATTTGACCTAAAATATTTTGAATTCACCATGTACATGTAACTATAAAAAGTGATATAGTAAGTGCTAACTATTAGTACTAAAATTTTATTAGAATGAATGAGTAAATAAGTCATATTAAGTGAAGTGTATGCGAAATAGCACTAAGATGTATGATATGATACTTAGTCAAAAGCATTAATGAAATCAAGCAATAAATTATACAGATTCTATTATTTTGAGGACCTGTAATATTACGATACGAGTTTTTTCTTAATATGAATCTGGCAAAGTGACTCCTCTGCCTGATGGAAATCATGAGCAGAATCTAAGAGTAGTGGTCATCATACTTATTGTGAATACAAACAATGCAATATTGGAGCATGGGACCCACATTATTGTGGTCTATGTTCTATTATTTTCAATTTGAGTGGCTTTTGAGTGAGGACCTAGTTTGTAAAACAAAAATTAATTCTTAATGTTACAATCATGAATTTGTTTTTACAGGAATTGGTCCGGGCCATGGTGATAGTAGGCACTCCTCCAGACAGCGATAGCCTGCAACTAAATCCACAACTAGAAGACATTACAGTATTTTTCTTGGAGCTACTGGGACAGACTCTTATTCAAAATCGGTAAAGATCAAGTGACAATTTTGCAATTCTACAAATATGACGCCCAAATGTTTTCTGTTCAAATTAACGGATAGTTTTCAGCACAACAAATATACATCCATATATTTCAATCATCATTATCCATCTATATATATCAACAATTGTAGTCCACTGCGATATATACGCCTCTGTTTCGTAAGGATGTTTTGGGTCTACTGTGCCACGCTTTCCAGATATAGGTATAGGATTTCTATTCTTGGAAGTGTACATTCTTTTTGCGATGACGTTGTCTTACGTAGTTCCTTAGTTGCCTTTTACAACAGCTAAGGGATGAATAGGGATGATAACACTTTGTATTCTTAGGGCTAGTTTCACTGTTTGCTGATAAAGCCCTTAGATAGATACTATACGATAGATGTCGTAAATGATCTATGTTTTTATCTAATTATTAAAATAGTACCGAAATTCTATTTTTGCACCTACTGTATCATATTTTTACATCACCCAAAGGTTGCCTGGTAGATAATGCCCTATGGAATTATGCTCGCTTATGTATAACATGTGCATTCAGTTTAAATAAATAAATTGGATAGATAAATGGCAATTGGTCTGACAAATAACTATAGATTTCGGTTTCACAAGTCTTCTATAGAAACATATATTATTATGTCGAACTAGCAACCTGTCCCTGCTTTGCATAGGTTCTCTACAGAAAAAAATGGGTTGTGTTATTCTGAGAAGTTGTGCAGCTTAATTTTTCCAACATCTTCAGTAAATAACGTGATATTTTTGCCAATATACTCAAACATTTAACAAATTATATACGAAAACCTTCCTGAAGAATCACTCTGTCTATTGGTTAAAACCGCATAAAAATCCGTCCAGACGCTTTTGAGTTTATCGCGAACAGACAGACGATGAAGGACTTTGTTTTATATGTAGTGATATACATCGTGAACTTTTGTCTGTTGGCCGATAATTATTAAAAAAAATTCAGGAAAAGGTGAAATTGGCCCTTATTATTGTAAAGGTAATATGTACACAGGGACCGCCTGCTGAGCGTGTGGGAGGAGGCCAGCGCCCACATGNGGGGGGGGGGGGGGGGGGGGGGGGGGGGGGGGGGGGGGGGGGGGGGGGGGGGGGGGGGGGGGGGGGTGGTGCGGCGCTGCGTGACGGCGCTGCTGCGCACGGCGGCTCGGCTGATGCGCTGCGACGCCTGCGCGCCCAGCGTGCTGCACCACCTCACGCTACTGTTCCAGCTGCCCTACAAACTCTTCTACCAGCAGGCCGACGTCGTGAGTACTCTGTTACTGGTTTCCATCTACATTTTCCTATTCTTTATTAAGCCTTAGACTATTTAAGGTCGACTACTAATAGGGTATATGGCACCCTAGTCAAATTAGTTATTTTTAGCATCTGAAAAGTATACTAAATACAAACTTGTGACGTCACTATTTTCGTGTCGATTTAGTTTTTATTTTCCGAGATATTTGTATGATAAAGAAGTCATTGGTATTTATTTACGGTATTATAGTCTTCTATCCTATGCAACCAGTTTTATTTGAATATAATTTTTTCCTCGGAGCGTCTGTCATTGGACCTCCACAAACCTGAAAGTGAACTCAATTCGAAGGTTGAATTCATTGCCAGTATATTTTAGTATATGTCAGTATACTTCTCAACAACAATTCGATGTTCATGAGAATTAGGATAAGTTGCTTAATTTTTTTCTTCGACACATGAAGGTTTGATAGCCAAGTGCGAGTCGGACTCGCATAGGAAGTATGTCGAACTATTATTATCTATACATTTTAAGTGTCTACCAGTTGCCGTTATCAATATCGAGCCAAAACGAGCAAAAAAATCACGTTTGTGGTGTGGAAGCTTAACTATTTATTTTATTCTGTTTTTTAGTATTTGTTTTTATAGCGGTAAATTTCAACTGTCTTACTATCTGAGATACGGCCTGGTGATAGTGGAGGGACAAACGAACAGCGAAATTTTATTAATAGAGTACCGTTTCACCCTTTGGGTATGGAACTCCAATAAAAACACAGAATTATTTTCATAATAAAATATCGAATGTTATTATCGAATTTAAGTGGTTCATTCTTTCATTCGTTCGTTGGTATTTGTTGAGATTATCGTAGTATAGACTGGCTTGTGGTTAGATCGGCGTGTATGCGTGATCGCTATGTGTGTGTAGATATCGTGCGGCGTGTACGAGATCGTGAAGACGTCGGCGCAGAACGTGCACGGCGCGGCCGAGTGGGACGTGCTGCTGGCGCTGCTGTGCGCGGCCGGCGCCGGCGCCTGGCCCGCCGACGCGGCGCGACACAGTAACTATGCCCCGCCTCACCACACACCACACACCACACATCACACACGACACACCACACACCACACACGACACACCACACACCACACACGACACACCACACACGACANCACACACGACACACCACACACCACACACGACACACCACACACGACACACGACACTACACACTACCCATTATATACGCAGCTCGCTTGCTTACCGTCGTGGCTACTCCTATCGTACAGATGTTAACATCTCATCACTAGTAGGCGTGATGACTAATATTAAAACACTGCTTTATGATGTTCGTTCGTTTAAGTATCTCCCATTGTATAAAACAGTTATATTTCTACAAAAAAATAAGTTTCAATAGGAAAAAAATGCGTCTGTTTGTGACGACCGTTTGTAAACAAGTGTCAATAGAGAATATGCGTAAAATTTTCATTTGACTCAAATATTTTTTTCTAAATTATTGTCTTTACAATATACTTTTTTTTAAAGCAAACGAGCAGGCGAAGGGTTGAGATATGGACTTCTGGTGTTCTTACTCACTTGGTGAAACACAGCGCAAGCACTGTTTCACATCAGTTTTCTGAGAGGTCGTGGTATCGCTCTACTTTTTCAAACAAAAACGTAGCCCTCGGTAAAATATTCTTTAAATTCTCAGTGGGATAGTTAAAATATTATACTTTCAATAACAGTAGCTGTAGTGGTCATTTCCTTACGATGTTTTCACAAACGCACACTAAAACTGTACCCTTTAAATCAACCCAATTTATAAATAAACGATCATAATTGTGCAGGTCCTGCCGCATCGAGCCGCTCAGAGGGTTCAGAAGACGAGAGCGACAGGCGACCGACAAGTGTCTCGTCAGAGAGCGAACTGTCGCATTCACCACAAACACAAGGATGGATACTGGTGAGTTTTACAATATTATTCTATTATTTAATATACAAAAATATTCTATTATTTTTTAATATACAAAAAAAGCGCAACAGTAACCTATGCGAGTACTGTGCATTATAGGTCTTAAGTTCCATTCCCGGGTCAGATGAAATATACATATTATATCAGTCATTCTAGCTTTCAGAGTACAAGTTATGCTTAGTTTGAAGCTAGATGGCGTTGTGTGTCAGATATTTAATTTACAGTGTAAGAATATATATTTTTTAATATAAAAGATTAGTTTAGCTATACTTGGCCTCGTTTCAAGTTGTCAAATTGAAATTCTTGATTTAGAAATGAGAAACAAAACCGACACGATAAAGAATTACAAAGTATCTGTGACCCGGGCTTTAATTCGTATAACAATTTAAGCCAAATAGCTACTAGCTGCTAGAAAAAATTAAAAAAGATGAATGAATGAAACTAAGTTAGAGAGCTTGTGAGTTCATCGTGAAAACTACGTGACACGAGAATGGGCATGATGAGAGTAAACGAAAACCACTAAAATTAAAATATATATTTATCTGTGTATGTGGTATATAAATCGTATTTATTTTATTTATTTAACGAGATTAATAGTTAACAATAATAAAACTACAAAATACATCAATCCGCCATCTTAAGTTGTACACCAATCAAAGCGAATTACGTCAAGTATATACAAACGTCACTTTGATCGGATATAATCGACGATTACGACGACTGAATTTTTTTTTTTGGATTTGTCAAGCTGTGCCGATTTCGACAATTCTGCCAATGACATATGAAAGTAAAGGACTAGTGGGTTAAAAAAAAAACAAAGATAGTAAAGTGAAGAAGGAAGAAGGAAAACTGATTAAAGTTCAATGGAATTACAACGTATGAAAGTCATTAACGCCTGAATGAGTTCTGGCGTATATACAAACGGCACTTTGTTCGGATATAATCGACGATTACTTTACTGTTTGTAAGAGCTATAATTGACACAGGTTGACAAATGGTGTCACAAACAGCCGCCATGACACCATCAAGCGTTATGCTTTTAGCTTTAGCGTTAACTTTTTCCTAAAAAATCCTTATTTTTTGTAGAAACATAATTTCATTAATCACAATTGGAGACGCTTCTGAACATCATAAAACAGTTTTTCAAAATTAGTCATCATGCCTATTATATATAATTGATAACCTGGATATCCATATATTGAATTTTGTGATCATAGTACAAACAAAAGAGCTCTTCAAGGTGTTCACTGGTTAAAAAGTTATCCTTAAAAACTTCATTTATTTCCATATCTTCATTTTAATAAAGTCTTGTAGTCTGCATCATAAAAAGCTTTTACAGCGCCTCCCTAGATGGCGGTGTGCTGAAAAATTAACTCGCACTATGGTTTCGTTACACATTGCACAATATAAGTTACGCGTGACGTGTATTTGCCAAAAGGGTGTTTGCCGCTTTGATGGCACGTTCGCTGTAATGGTGAGCGGGGTATGGTTATCAAGACATACCCAACATGTAATTTTTATATCAGAGAGGCTGTTGGCTACCCATATGTACCGGCGCCTTTTCTCTGCATTTATACATATGGTTATAAATATTGGTTACGATTATGAGCTCGGCTCTACGAGTATTTGTAGGAGTCCCAGTCCTTCATACTTATACAGGTTTAGGGATGTTCTAGGAACTTTAGTAAATTCAGTTTTAATTTTTTGTCTATGGTGTCGTCGGTATTTTCATTTTCAAAATAGAGTTTGTATCTAGGCTTCAAAGACATGTAAGATGTATGGGTGCGGCAACATTTGCTGAGTCCCGCGGCTATTGTCGTAACCGTTAGTAAAGCCGCGGACCGAAGCTAGTCTAAAAAAGTAGCTTAAGTTAATCCTTATGTCGTCAGCTACCTGCCAATGAAAGTGTCGTCAAAATCGGTCCAGCCGTTCAGTCGTGATACCGGATTATTTTTTAATGCATGTAAGGTGTGTAGGGTTCTCGAGGAAAATTAATAGCAAATTGTATTTTGTCTAACATTCGAAATGCTTAACTGATTTTGTTGCGATTTCACTGTCAGATTTGCGCGTTTTTGTAGTATAAATATTACAATCTTAATGGTTTTAGCATTTTTATACTATTGACTATCAGGACTTATTAGTAACCGGGAAATAAAGCCTTATAGTATTGCAGTCAACTACTATAGTACTACTGTATACTGCATTATTTCTTGCTCAGCACTCTGAGCAAGAAATAATGCACATCGACCTCTAGAAGAGACATTAGGCTAATTTCGGCTTTGTACAGCGTTGTCCCTCTCGCACACTTCATTTGTGACGTTTGACAGTCGCTCGACAAATGTGGTAGAGTTATGGACTTTAATATTTCGTGCGAAAGGGACAACGCTCTACGAAGCTAAAATTAGCTGAATGTCTCTTTCTAGAGGACAATGTGCATTATTTTTTGCCCAGAATATAGTTATCGTACTACCTCAGAAAATGTTGTTAAACCTAGCCGATCAAGTTTAGTGAAATGTCAAAAATCACAAGGGACTTAATATGTACAGCAAGTTTTAAAAAATTGGTGATTTTATGCAAAATGGTTTTTAGATATATTAGAACAAGAAAACTATTTTTTTTTTAGTAAGTAGTTAGTCTTCCTACGAATTGAAGAAATCGTGACGGCCAGTAATATCAATGTTTTTGTGGTTTCCAGGTAAAGAAGGAGGGTGAAGGTCAGCCGGCGGCGGAGTGGGAGGGCTCGGTGAAGCTGCGAGCGGTCCGTGCCAGCGCTCTGTCTCGCTGCTGCGAGGCGCTGGCGCTGGTGGTACGAGACGTGGCGCACGTGACGCCCTACAACTGCCGGGCCGCCGTGCGAGCGGTCCGCCTCTTCGCCAGCGCCACGCTGCAGCAGCCGGCGCCCCACGGTACACCACTTCACTACTGTCTACTCAAATATTACATGGAATCGCGAGCAAACGAGCCTACGTATCGCCTGATGGTTAACGATTACCGCCGCCCCTGGACACAAGTACGTTGCCGGCCTTTGGGGGATGGGGAGGAGAATGGGGATGGGTAGGGGTTGGGTATGGGCCTCCGTTCACTCACTCGGTGAAACTCAGCGCAAGCGATTTTTCACACTGGTTTTCTGTGAGGCCGTGGTATCACTGCGGTCGACTTGGCCCATTCATGCCGAAGCGTGGCTCTCCCACGGTACACGTACAACCTTTGCACAGAACACCGGCCTAAAATGACAACAACAGTGCTGTCGTGAGTCGTCGATGAGTCTGGAACCGGAGACCCAATAATGCAGAAACATTGACTACACGGTTGGCCTAGTGGTTTCAGTGGTCGCCACGCCACTTCCTACTGCGCCAAGTGTTGTGGGTTCAAATCCTACATGGGACAGCACTTTGTGTGATCGATAAATTGTTGTTCTAAGTCTGGGTGTACTTTGTGTCCGTTTCATGTAATGTATGTTTGTAAAGATCCCCGCGACACAGGAATGTATATTCTATTCATAATGAGGGAGTTGTAAAAAAAAAATGGAAAATAAAATCTCGATAGGTCTACACATAGATAGCGCTGGTCACTATTACTATTGGATTCTGCTCATGGTTTTTGACGCAGGGTTGAGTCACTTTGACATGCTCATAAAAAACAAAAATTCTTATCCCTGCGAGGGTCTGGAATAACAACTGAAACACTACAAATAATTCTGATGAACATTAATCCCGCTAAATTTACCTTTTTTACCTTCATTATATAATTTATATATGTATAAATTAAATCCGTACAAAATTTTAATATGATAAATTGTGTAAATTGGCGTAATTGAGTTTCAGCGAAACGACAGCTTACGAGAATGGATGTAGGTCATTCTCATGGACTGTCGTTTAATATAATAATAAAAATACCATTTGTATTCATTTTTTTCAATATTGCCTTGGGAATTTATTGTGTTATAATATTCTAGAAGTTTTAAATCAATCAACTTCTGTTTTCTAAAATACATTATTTATATACCCGTAATTATAAATAGTTCTTTGTTTATACAGGCAAGAAATCAAGCAAGTCTCGTTCAGGTCGCAAGTCTCGTCCAAACTCCGGTCGTAGAAGATATGATGACTCCAGCGACGAGGAGTCGGACACTCTCGACCAATACCACTTAGTTAGCATACAGGTATATTGATTATACGTACCTAAATATATTTGAATAGTTTCAGCTGGGTCTTAGTTCTGGGATTTCACAGCAAAAAGTCCTATGCTCTGTCTCTCAACAGTCCAAGTATGCCCGTGCCAAATTTCATTGAAATCGGTTCAGTGGTTTAGCAGAGCAACGGACAGAGTTACTTTTTGCATTTATGATATTAGTAGGAATGTGTTTATAATTAACAAGTAAAATTTAAGCAAAACTAAAACGACTTCTAGAATTGGACCTAAATGAACTTGGACCAAACGGCAAGCTTTCAAATAAAATAAAAAATGGAATCATCAAAATCGGTTCACCCAGTCAAAGCCCTTTTTTGAAGTCGGCTAAAAAGAGGGTCATATGTGTACACTATCGCCTTCATGCATGCGCCTAAATACCTAGTAACTGCTTCAAATGAAATTAGTCCACACAAAGAAAGAAATTGTTATAAGCAACAATTTAAAAATTTTGATAGTTTTGTGACTGTATTTTGTTTGTAAACAATCGTCTATAAATAAAGCTTTATCTATCTATCTATGTTAACAACTTAAATTTGTAATAAGCTTACGTTATGCCAACTGTCGTTAATGATAAAGTTGTCATCAGTACTCATCAGCATTATTTATGGATGATGCAGAAGCATTCATCAATAAATTATGTGTATAAATAAAGTGCAGGTTCTTATGTTACATTGTCTGCATTTGCTTTTGGATTCTTCGTATGCTTTCTTATGGTTTAAGACCTATATATATATATATAATTTCCGCCAAATATATATATTGTAGAGGAACGGGACACATGTCCCTCCAACACAAAGGGAGGATCCTCCGACCAGGCGAGGTGATTATGATAGGCCAACGGTTGAAGTCGAGTTGTTGTATATTTATTTGCTAATCGATGCGAAAATTTCTTTGCACCATTCAGGATTTTTATTTTTTCATTTTCTTCGTTACTTTGTAGTTCTACTTATCTTCGGTAGATGGCGTTGTAGTATATTTCTGGTGCGCTGTATGTGGAAGTCGCCGCAATATAAAAGAAAGTCGTGTTAGTTACACTATTTATAACTCAAGAATGGCTGAACCGATTTCGCTGAAAATTGGTGGGGAGGGAACTTAAAAACAGGGGGCGAAGTTTTTACATTGTTTTTTTCGTTGCGCCGTGTTTTGGTGGTTGTTGTACCGCGGGTAACACCGCAGGGCTCAGCTAGTATATAGTATAAGAAAGAAAAGGTTAATAGCATAGATTTACGCATTTTTTACATTTTTAGGTATATACTAAATAGTACCTTAATAAAATACATACTCAAGTATACTTTGATCGTTGACTATTGTTATAAAACTCATTACGTAACAGATTTCACTGTGATTTGGGGACTCTACTAACATACATGAAACGGACCCAAAGAACACCCAGACTCGGAACAACCATATGTAAATTATATAAAATGTTGCCTATTGTGGGGTTTGAATCCACAACGCTCAATGCAGCAGATAGCGGCGTGGCCACTTAAATTATCCATCCGAGCAGTCGATTACTATAACAAAATATATTATCCTGTGTCGCGGGGGACTTTACAAACATACATGAAACGGATACAAAGACAGACTCGGAACAACAATTTGTGGATCAGACAAAGTGTTGTCCCATATAGGATTTGAACCCACAACACTTGACGAAGAGCGTTAGCGTAGCGACCGTTAAAAGCACTAGGCCAACCGTGCAACATTATATTATCATAGCTGAAAATGTATATTCGCTCACCGCCCACAGCTTCTGGACCTGATGCACACACTTCACAGTCGTGCGGCACAGATCTTCAAGTGGTGGAGGGATGAAGCTGACCAGGTGCCAAGTTAGTATTGTTTTTATATATAATTAATTACTATTGGAGAAGGCTTACAGACTAATAATCTTTAAGAGTACCTTTACTTCATGTTCAGTTGTTAATCAGACGGATAAATAATGTCAATAAACCTACATGATCAGATTGAAGATCTAAAGTGGTTTGGTTACAGATGCTGAAGAATACGACTTATGGGAAGTTGCCTGGAAGCCATTACTGCAAGGCATTGCACAGTTTTGTACGGACAGGCGAAAACAAGTTAGTCAATCATCTGATATTCTCTTGAATCTACATCATTTACCGCCTCATTGGTCCAGCGGTTAGAGTATTCGACTATCGATCGCTTTAGTCAGTGTTTTAAATTTCATTTTGAAAATTAGTTTGACTGTTTTCAAGCCTATTTATATTTCTTTCAATGTTGAAGAGACATAAATGATCAGATTAAGAAATAAAAATAATACATGCATATTATCTATTCTTTCCATTGTATAAATTTATTTATATAAGCCTCTGTGGCGCAGTGGTAGCGTTTGCGACTGCTGTGCTTGGGGTATCGGGTTCGATTCCCGAGTCGGATCAAATGTTTGAATGATCTGCAAATATCTGTTTCGGAGTTTTTTCTATGTATAATAAGTATGTATTTACGAAAAAAAGTATATATGTATTTATATCAGTTATCTAGTATCCATAACACAAGCTCTGCTTAGCTTGGGACTAGATGGCGTTATAGGTAAGATGTCCGAAATATTTATTTATTGTTTATAACATAATAATAATGGTTAGTTATTATAAAATACTATTTTCTGGTAAAATTTACTATTTAATCTGTTTGTTTGTGAAAGAGTTATTATATTATTCTACTAGCTAACCGGACTAACGTTGTTTTCTATAAAAATATTTAGTGGTGGGTCACCCTTATCATTTAGGGATATGAAAAATAGGTGTTTTTATTACAAACACCGCGACACGAGAATTTTATATATTATATATTAAGTTGTTAATTATGTATTTTTAGAAACCCCTATGTCAAAAAGTGAACTGGTAAAGCCTGTAGAAGTGATGTAGTGTACTTATTTGTAATTTTAATGTTTTTTAGGTAGCAAACAGTGCCATAGCTTACCTACAACGAGCACTGCTGGTGCCAGGGTTGTCAGCGATGGGCGCAGGAGGTTGGGAGGCGTGCTTCCAGAGCGTTCTGTTCCCCCTGCTGGAACAGTTGCCTAGACGGGCCGACACCACCGCCAGGGCTAACACTATTATGTGCAAGGTAATTTATATGTATATATTAAAAATATAATAGTGCTGAAATAATTTTATAATTTGAAAACAATGTTTTATGATCGCTATACTTTGTTTTAAAACAAAATAATTATTAAAACTAGACATCTATGATGAGTAACATCCGACACACTTACCATCTGTTGGACAACTTTAGAAACGCGTTTCTCAAGCTTCCTGTTACACAAATGTGTAACAGGAAGCTTGAGAAAAGGTAATTATACGAAAAGGGACGAAAATTCGTCCCTTTTCGTATAATTACTCCCACATATTGCAAAGAAACTAGAGAATACGTGTTACACATAAAATATGTATCAAAAGTCATTTTATGTTTATTGAATAAATAATATTTTTAATAGTGTATGGTTTTAAAAATATTAATGTTGATGGCTCCATTCAAGAAGACGTTTATTCTATCCGTTATTGGTTATGTGGCTAACATGAACAGCCTGCTCTTACTGCAGCTTGAGATAGATTGATGATGATGATGATGATGAAGAGTTGTAACAATGATATAGTTTACGGGTGATATGCGGTTGCCATGCCGCTTTTTCTGCGCCAACTATTGTGGGTTCAATACCCACACGTGTGTTCCACAATTTGTTGTTCTGATGTATATACCTAAGGGGCTGTTCAAGTATTACGTAAGCAGATTTATGACAATTATTTACCGTCCCATCGCCCTTGTCAGTAAAAATAAGCAAAGTTCTTCTTCCGATAAAAGAGCCCTCAACTGAGCACAAAGAGAACTGAAACGAATGCTCAAAGGACATGATAATGACACTCTGCAAGAAAAACTGAAAAATTTATCAGCACCAGAGCAGATGATTACTGCCTTTGGAAAATAACGAAGACATTAAAACGGCCGTAAAAACATCTGCCTCCATTAAGGCAGTCAAATTGTGAATGGGTGAGAAAACTTGCGGATAAGGTGGAAGTATTTGCAAACTTTCTAAAGAATGTATTCAAATCCCATGAATACGACAATAGTAATGCGAAGAGAATATCCATCAAATCATCGAAAGTGATCAGCAAATAAAGTCCTGCTGAAGTGCAGAAAAGTATTTAAAAAAATGAAAAAGAGAAAGACCCCAGGATTCGATTTAATTCAAGTATACTGCTCAGTATCATGTTCAATTCAGTGTTGAGGTTAAATTATTTTCCACTCATTTGGAAGATCTCAATCAATAACATGATATACAAAGAAGCAAAGCCTTCTTCTGAAGTAATATCATATAGACCAAACAGTTACTCCATAGTCATATACTCCATCGCTGTCTACTCTCTTTTAGAAGATATTCTTACAGCGATTGTTGCTTAAACTGGAGGAACAAGAAGTGAACCTTCAGCACCAATTGGAATTTCGGGCAACAGAAAAAAATACATAGTGGCTCACGCAATTCGGCAATCTGTGGAAAGAAAAGAGTATTACTCAGCCGTTTTTCTCGCCAACACACACGGGCCTTTGATCCGGTATAGCAAAAGGTTGTCCGGTGTAAACTTATAATGAGAGTGTATTTGCAGGTGTTCCTGCAGCACCTGTCGGCGCTGAGCCGGCGCGGCGCGTTCGCGCAGGTGTGGGCGCGCGTGCTGGGCGTGCAGCGCGCGCTGCTGGCCGCGCCGCCCGACGACCCGCTCACCGAGGCCGCGCTCGAGTCGCTCAAGAACATGATCCTCGTCATGGACTCCGTCAGGGTGCGCGAGCCACACTGCCTTCCTTTCCTACCTCTCTTGAATTCCGCTCATGCTTTGACAAATCTTACATTCAAAATATGTGCGTTTCGGGACGCCCGACACATTAAAATAATCTAAATTGAACTATTAACGACTAGCACTGTATATTAGAATGAGAGACCAGAAGCCTGAAGGCGTCGTTACGCGTTACGTAACGAAACGTTTACCCTCCCTTAAGAAGTTATCACTTCAAAAAATTTAAATTATTTGAGATCGGCTATTATAATCTTTAAAATATAACTTCTTTGATTAAAAACTAAGTTGTAACCGAAGAAATAACTTTGAACAACTGATTTCATTTTGAATCACCTTTATTCGTTCTTTACCCGCCAGTTGCCATGAATAACGTGTAATAAATTATAAAATTAAAAATTCAAAACTTAAATGCTACTTTATACTACATTTTAAAGACTATTATAGTTAAGCAGGTTTTAACTAAATATCTCTTTACCAGGGAGCGACTAATATCAGACTTCCCCATGAAAGCGAACTTGAATCTCTCATTGACAAGGAAGTATTCACCTACCTTACCACACGGGCTAAAAGTTTAGCTTTGTTTCAAGTTTTGTTTCTCTTTGTAGTGATAATGTCTTGTGTAGTTTTCTCATTTATTTACCTTATACTTTTTGCTCATGTTAACTTATTTTTTTATGGGATCTCGGGCAAACGAGCACACGTATCGCCTGACGGTAAGCGATTACCGCCGCCCTTGGACATTTGCAACACCAGAAGCGTCACAAGTGCATTGCCTGCCTTTGGGGATGGGGAGGAGCATGAGGATGGGAAGAGGGGCTGGGGTATGGGCCTCCGGTATCCTCACTCACTCGTTGAAACACAGCGCAAGCGCTGTTTCACACCGGTTTTCTGTGAGGGCGTGGTATCACTCCAGTCGAGCCGGCCTATTCATGCCGAAGCGTCGCTCTCCCACGGTAGTATTGGTTAATGCCCTCAGGCGTTCTCTCCCAGGCTACTTTTATGTGATGTAGCAATAAGATCTGGTAGATGCAAAGAGATCTTGTAATTTTTGTAAATCTATACAGATAAATAAAATTGGAGTGTCTGTAATATTAAAAAAATCACTTTTACAAAATTCATATGTATGTTTACGGTATATATACCAAATTTACGGTCTTTTTTTACGATTTTTCTCTGTTCATCTATCTCATTGTTCCGGGCAATCTCTGGAATGTCTTTAACCGAATTCGACTGGCAGATAGCTGGTTATATTTATTTTATTATTACGCTAGATTTTTTAGACTAGTTTCGCTCCGCGGTGTTGCCCGCGGTTACAACAACAAACGTGGCAAACATCGTGGGGCTTAACTAGTTTATGTATATACTAGCTTGTATATTTATACTTACCTCAAACTGTCTATATTGTAGATATTCAGCAACGGAGACGGCTACAACGAACTCTGGTATCTTACCTGGGACAAGATTAACGAATTCCTGCCCAATTTGAAGGAAGAACTGTTTCCACAAGGTATTTTTTTTAATGGCCTGCCATAATGACTACTCTGCCTGATGGAAAGCATAAGTAGAATCCAAGAGTAATGGTCACGATACTCAATGCTTGCGTATGCAGACAATGCAACAATGCATCATTGGGTCTGGTTCATTATTTGTATATGTTTAGTATATTAGTACCTTCTTATTGAAGAGTTATTATTGCAACACATGCCATCACTTACTTGAATTGATGAATTGATGAAAACCATTGAATACAAATTTAAATTCAAAAACATTAATTCATTTAAGTCACTAAGTGACATTTATGAACGTTAAATTGAAGCTACAGATAAAAATCATAGATCGACACAAACAGACGCCAGATGTACTCTATTGTCAAAGTGAATTAGGTGAAAATACAAAATCCATTGCTTGTCTGGGTCGATCCATAACTTCCAGTTTCCAGAACGCGTACAGCTTTATAAGAAGAATACTGGAAAAATAATTGTATGCATTAACATACAAGGGTTTGACATATAAAGCGACATAACTAACGTTGGTAATAAGTATATGTTTTTGAGTTTTAAAATGAATCTTGTGATAAAGAGATACCTAATTTGAGGGAATTGTAAAATAAACTAAATTGATGTAAAACTGCCTCGGTGGAGTACTGGTAGCGTATGCGACTTCAGTGCCAAAGGTCTCGGGTTCGATTCCCGGGTCGGACCAAATGTTTGTATGATTTGCTAATATTTGTTTTGGAGTTTGGGTGTTAACTATGTATAATATGTATGTAATTACAAATAAAAAGTATATAAGTATTTATCAGTTGTCAAGAACCCATAATACAAGTTTTGCTTAGTTTGAGACTAGATGGCGTTGTGTGTTTTAGGTATCCGAAATATTAATTTATTTATTTAAAATATAAGATATCAGATCTGTCCTTTGGCAGATCTGATATCCTATAATAAGCCTATAATAATAATAAAGTTTATTTTCTCTTCACAATAAAATGGTTCTTACTAATAATATTTGAGTCCAATACCTACATAAAATAGTATAATTAATTGCCCTTACTGATTAATTAATTAGCGTAGAACCTAAACATCTAAGGGTACAAACTAGAAATTCAAACAGCTTTCTTTTTATATTGTAAGCACCTATCAACAACTTTTTTGGAAATCTCACCTGTAAAAACGTGTAATAAAAGATTAATGAAAATAATTTACAGCTATTGCTATAGCTATTAATGAAAAATCTATCAGATGATAATATTGAAGTTTGTTCAATTTCCAGTGAGAGACAACACCAGCAGGCCACCACCGACCCTGGCTGGCCACACGCAGCCTCAGTACCCGCCACCCCTGCCCACCCTCGTCCCCGTGGGCCCTAACAGTACGCCTACAATTGTACCCGTTCCCTCCCCACACCACAACAACGGCCCCCGCCTAGTCCCAGTGCCAACTCAGTCGCCAATATTGGCTCAAAGTAATCCTCATTCGCCGGTGACGGTAGTTGAGACGCCACCGTTGGCCGCAAACACGCCAACGTTGGTGGCTCCCACTCCCATCAGCGGTATGGTGCCTATAAGGAACTCGCTGTACGACCAGACTGGTTTAACCTCCTCAGTATTGCTACAGCCTTTGAATGAGGTAGGTATATTGAATAGGAACTCGGTTTTCTATAAAACATTCATTTGATGTACTGACACATCTTAGTTGGAAAAAAACCTGTATTTCTGGTCATAATGTCGGACTAGCATATTGTCATATAATATTAATGAAATAAATAAATAATAGTGCTCTTTATTTCTCATTTTTAATTAAAAAACAAAAATAAAATATCTACACATTAGTGGATATACACGGCTATGTGATCCTTACACACATACATATTGTTTGTGAGTTTATTTCAATGCGTACATAAAAACATAGGTGCCTATATTATTTTACAAAAAAATGTACCAAGACAACAATTTCAAACGATTTTCGCCATAAAACTTTTTTCCTAGTTCAGAATCAAAGTAACTACATAAACATTCGATAACATAAATTTGTAAATATACATTATATTTGTTTCAGATGATTTCTACACCGATCGGCATGTCTATACAGTCACAAATACCGATACTGTACCCGCAAACCGTTGACCAAACTCCGTTAACTCCGACAACTCCGCCCAACAGACTGGAACCGCCATACTTAGACCAGCCCCGAGCCGACCCACAGCGCGACCACCCTGACACACCCCTCGACATAACCATCGTTCGTCCAGAACCTAAGGTCGAACAAAGTGAACTGTACGCGGAATATATAACTAACCCCTACACTGAGATAAAAGATATCACAAAAGAAGCTACCCTATACGACCCTGAAAACCCCAAAATCGCCGAGAGAAATCCTTTAATATCGCTCTTAGATAAGAAGTCATACAGCGCTAATGCAACCCCTATGCATACTGTTAATAAGACACAATTTGGCTCAACCGATAATGTGAAACAAGAGTCAATATTTAACTTTGCGAGTTACTTTGGTTCTGTAAGTGAAAACATCGCTCCAGGGTCTGAGGTGTTCGATACGTTGATGTCGACGCAGGAAGGATAGCTAAATGAGTCGGATGTTGGTACATGGTTATAATTTATAACTAGGGTGGTTAGACTAGAATAATGTAATTATCATAAATAAAAATTTCTAGGGATTACAAAAAAGTCTAATATGAATTCCAAATTTTCAATTCTACCCCCATTATACTATACCCTCAATTGGAGACGAACATCAATGAAACAAGTTGCAAAAGACGTTGTCAATAGGCATGATGACACTAACCAAGAACAACTATAATTATGTATTTATCGTATGAAATGGGGTTCATAGAGTACCAAAATCGTGTTTATTTTCATATTTAAAGCGAGATTAATAGTAAATTAACAAAATAAAACTACAAAATACAGCAATCCGCCATGTTAAGTTGAACTCCAATCGGAGCGAGTTACGTCACTTATGTGTAAAACTCACTGTTCGAATATAACCGATCATCACTTTACTGTTTTTAAGAGCTATAATTGACACAGGTTGATGTAGTGACGTCATGTCTTACGCAAACAGACGCCATGACACCACCGAGCGTATTATCGTGAATTTTAAACTTAAAATTTTAATCGCAATTTTTTCCAACTAAATCTTTATTTTTTGTAGAAATATAACTGTTTTGACAATAGGCGATAATTCCTAAAATCGTAAAACAGTTTTTCAAAATGAGACATCATGCCTATTCGTGTAATACATAATTAAATGTTATTTATATACGTTACAATAGGAAAATGTTATTCCAACAATAGTTCAATGTAACAATTCGTGCCTATGTTTCTAATGATGCGTAAATGAATAACGTTACTTGCCTGATTTGTAGCTTAGTGTCAATTTAAACAGAGATTGTTATACAAAACATCTTGGACGGGGACGAACTGGTAGTTATGTTTAGAATAAAAAAATGTTAAAGAATAAAACCCGACTGCGTCAATATCATATATAAAACATATAAGTTATATATCACGGTTAAAAATTCTTTATTTTGATACGACAATCGAAGTACTTTGAAAAAAAAAATGAGATTACTTTTTGGCTCCAAATATCCTTAATTTTATTTTATTTTTATAATTTGATGTACCCGGTGTCACTCACGACTAAGATGAATCCAATGACACCACTCACATAAAAATACGACAAGCCGTTTGGGTTCTACGGTGTGCCAAAGAAATATACGCACATACTCGTACACTCGAAAAACATAACCCTCCTGCTTTCGCAGTATTTAAAGTATATAAAGCTGAATATCATTGACATTACTGGATGTAAAAGTCAATATAAATATGTATATTTAACAAAAAGAAACAAACTTTAAATAAACAGTTTGTAATATAACAAAAAGAGTATCTTTAGATTTAATATTGAAATATTAAAAAAAAATATTATCTGTGCGTTTATATTATGAAATTTTAATAATAATTAAGGTTTGTTCTCTTCGTTGTTTATCGACTGATTTTAAACTATTCTTTTAGAAAGTTCTACGTTCCATGAAATACAATATTTTTATATTTAGCAGTCAGTAAAACTTGGCTTAATATCGATTAATCGCAAAAAAATGAAAAAAAAAACTTTTACTCCTATAGTTTCATTGCGTGATTATTCACGTGGTCGTTACGTTAACCATTTCTTGTCTAACTACCCACACTAGTGCAAAAAAATAATTGTAAGTAGTTTGTAAAAAAATATCAAATTACACCAATGTGGACTTTGTTACCTTGTATCAAAGTCCAATTTTCAAGTTAGAACTATCACGGTATATATAATATTATTGTTACTGGTATTATGTGTTTGATAGACGATTTAAATCGATTTTATCTAAAGTTGACGGCCTAATAATATTTTAGAGTTATTGTTTTATGTATAACATTCCAGGCCATTATATTTTTGTATTTATTTAAGTTAGTAAGATTTATTACGTTGCTTCTCTTCTATTTATTATAGTAGGTTACAAGGTCAGCCCCGACTGACGGTGTGACGGCGAAGAGACTAATGCAGTTAATGACGGTGAGTGACGGTCGGTTTTATTTAGTGGCATGAAATGCAGTTGTATTCTGTAAGACTAGGTTCAATTCAAAATGTTACTGATTTAGTCTCTTCGCCGTCACTCCGTCAGTGGGCGTGACCCATAGTGTTCAGGGTGACCAAACTTTCGGAAAAGGCGGGAGATGTAAATTATGTAATTATCGATGTTTAGTTTGTATAGAGAGTTATATATACTTACTAATACTGAATCAGTGTAATATAATGTTTAACAATTTATTATTAAAATGTGTTTAACAAAACTTCGTTTGCTGTTTTATTATGATTGTCTTCTATCCGATTTCGGCCACTGCAGCCAGTCTCAACGGAGACCAGCCAAGTACGTAGATCTTATAGTGCACAAGTAGGTACGCTTACACAGGTGCACTATCTGTTCCTTTACACTCAATTTGATTTTTTAAAAATATCAAACATACTAACAGACCTATCGCCTGATGGTAGGCGATTACCGCTGTCCATTAACGGGTGTTCAACACTAGAGGCGTCACTAGTGCGTTGTTGGTCTTTGGGGGATGTGGGAGGGGTTGGGGTATGAGCTTCTGGTATCCTCACTTAATGGAACGCAACGCAGGCGCTGTTTCCCACCGGTTTTCTGTGGGGCCATGGTATTACTCCGGTCGAGCCCTCCCATGTATGCCGAAACGTAGCTCTCCCATGGTGTTTAATCTCCATGGCATTATGGTGTATGCTGTAGAAGAGCTATGCTATGGCCCCAAAGGATCAGCTCGATCGGAGTGTCTCTACGGCTACAGAAAACTGATGTTAGTCCATGTTAGCAATCCCATAATTGAGTTTCACTTGATGATTGAATGGACGATGTAGTAGCTTAAACAGTTACCTCGACTCTTTCTAATGCGTTGAGTGTTGTTGTGGCGCAGTGGTAGCGTACGCGACTGCTGTCCATGAGGTCTCGGGTTCGAATCCTGGGTCGGACCAAATGTTTGTATGATTTGCAAATATTTGTTTCGGAGTTTTGGGTGTTTTCTATGTATAATATGTATGTATTTACAAAAAAAAAGTATTTATGTATTCCTATCAGTTGTCTAGTACTCATAATACAAGCTCTGCTTAGTTTGGGACTAGATGGCGTTGTGTGTTAGATGTCCGAAATATTTATTTATTTATTTATTTTATTTATTTTACTGGTGGGTGAGTGCATTGTGGGGTTCGAAACTACAATACTTTGTGTGGTCCATAATTTGTTTTTCTGAGTCTGGGTGTTCTTTGTTTTCGGTTGCGTGTATGTTTGTTAAGCATCGCAAAACAATAACATTCTTAGAGCGGGAGTTGTCTATAAAGTGGCAATGGACACAATTTTATTATAGTTCTGTGTCATTGGATGCGGTCAAAATAGAACTACTCATTAGTCCGTAAACTAGATCTTAATAGCAAGTTCACAGAAAATAACCACCGAATAAGTGAGTACTGAAGCCTAAAATCCTCCCTTCCTCTCTATTTTAAGGAGGAGGAGACAGGGCTATGGACTCCAAGGGCTGCAATGCACTTGAGGCAATTAAGTTGCTGGTGTTCGTTGGCGAAGATAGTCACATACTGAACGTTTATACCATCCTTATTTCATACTATATGTGTGATACCTTAGGGAAGTTAGACTATGCCTTATCGACACGCGATACCGAAAAACACACGGGTAGAGCCGCAATAAATTTAGTGCAATAGCTACAAGCGGTTTGTTACCTGTCTAACTGCACGTTCTACAAGCTTTTCTCTGCATGGGCCAATCGATTGATTGGTAAATAATGCTTTAAAAATATCCAATGCATCGACCGATCGCGCCCGGTTCAAGTAAAAGAGTGTAATTGATTTTCTGATTATTTACAAGTTTAATTACAGCCCAGAGAGTGACAGTTATGGTAAAAAAAGCACGTAAAGACAACGGTCTTGCGCCTGATCCCTCTTCGGTCGTATTGGATAACCGTTCCATTAGATTGAGAGAGTAAGGGAACAGAGAGTGTACCTGTGATGTACGTACTCTTTTGCACTATAGTATCTCCTGCGTAGATGACTAGTCTGCGGTAAGACTGGCTGCCGAAGTCATCTTTTGCTTGCAGCCCTGTCAACCTCAAATTGTCTTCTCCTTTGATAAATCCCGTGATTATAATACATCATAAGATAAAACGATACTTAATTGTCGAACTAAATCAGTTTTTTCTTTGGAAACCATCAAAACGATAGATTATGCACAAAGTTGTATAGATTAAGATCTGTGACATGTGCTTTGATTTTATGATATTGATTTAAAAATCAAAATAAAGCGATGATTTCCTGGTAAATGCTTTTGATATAATGTATGAAATTTCCGTGTCACGGTGTTTGTTACCAAACTCTAGTAGGTATGTCTGAGAATTGTACCCCTAAATGATAAAGGTGACCCACACCTACTGATTTTTTATAGTTTTATGGCAAAACAACATTAGCCGGGTCAGCTAATTGTTATATAAAACTGTATTTAATTGTCTAATTTTTATATAATTCATCTCATCATAAGTTTTTAACAGTGCACAGCTGGAAAAAGGCCTAAGAAAAGAGGTTTTGACACGCACGTTGTCTTTCATAGTTTTGTTCTTTATGGTCAGCGCCGAAAGAGTGGCAGCGAAGAGATCAATTTAGTAACAATTTTAAATCAACTTAAAGTGCTTCCGACAACAAAAAATGATGGTCGCCGGCGGAGCTCAGTCTTGCGGTGACGTTAGGAATACCGCGACGGCACTCATAGCTATGAACCGTTCAGTGAGTTTTCTAACTGCTCTTCACCCCCACTCCACTCCGTCCGTCGGCCCTGGCCCTTAGTGGGTCTTCGACACTCACCAGGTGAAAAGGGGTGGTTATATTGTAATACTTAGTCGCCTTGCATACAATCTACATTAACAATATTTTTTTGCAACGAGAAGATACCAAATTGCAAACCTAAAATGTGCACACATATACCACATATATATTGTGTATTATACACCGATGGGCCCAGGTTCTACACTGTATACCTACCCTAATTAAGAGCAAATAATTTTGGTTAATTAGGTATTCATTATGTCATGAAACTCGACTTTTCAACATTTAAAAGGCTGTTCAAAAGATATAATCGTAAAATATAACCTGTTTTATCTTACTTTTGGGGATCTTAAGTACATATATCGAAATTCTTAAGGTATAAATGTATGCATTTTGTGTGTTTTAGGTCTTTTAAACTCCGAAGCGTAGAAATATAGCAATATTAGATTTTGTTCAGGTAGGTTTGGCTCTGCTTAGTTTGAGACTAGATAGCGTTGCGTGTCAGATATCCAAAATTGTTACGTTACGATACCAACTAAAAAATACTTTCTTTATTTTCGGGAATCTCTTACTCATTACACGTTACACGACCATTGGGTTAGAGTCACAGTAATTCTATTAATGTATTAATAAAACATGTGGATACGTACAAAATAAAAAAAAACTACACCATTATAAATAAACAACAGTATATTATAAAGTTTACATTATTTACAGTTTTGTACACATATAATCGAGAGCGCCTTCACGGAAGGCATAATCAGGCACTTTACACAAGTTATAAATACAAGTCAATCTAACACTAAAAGGTGATATCATACGCGCGACACGTGTAAAGGTCTTTTGTAGTACGGGTGGGGGGACCTGAGCAGCGGAGGGGCGCAACAAGGAGCTTTCCGCGGGGGACACAGCGCTCGGCGCCACACTGCTGCCGACTTTCTCGACCATGCCCACACCCCAGCCGCGATCCCACAAGATAACCACAAACACACTGACACTCCACTGAAACCCACACCTTGTTCTACTTTACCAGCATTTAATGCTACCAGTAATTCAAAACCGGACTGATTTGAAATCATTTCCTTCATTCTTGCTTCAATCACTTTCGCTCCTGTAGCTAAAGCAGCTAGGACAAAGTACAAGAGCCCAGCAGCAGCTGCGCGAGCCGCCAATCTTCCAACTCGTTTTGCCCCACGGGAATCCAACGCTCGACGTACTCTCATAATGCCAGGGCACGCTCCTATTGCCAATGCCACTGATGTCACGAGCAGAGCGCCTCGAGGAACTCCAACCAGGGCAGCCGCAGCCGCGTCAGAAATGCCACACGTTCCAGTCAATTCATCAGCCGTTACTCTTCGTAATGCTAAAGCTGCGGCGGTCCAGGCTCCTGCCCAGCCCCAAGAAACAGCATGAAGATAAGCCGCTGCACGTTCTAGCGATTCCGTAGACCATTCACTTGCAGCAGTAAGATACCAAGCGACGCAGGCATTTGCAAACCACGCATCAGCTGCCAGAGTAAAGTAATAAGTTAATGAAAAGAATGCAACGCAGGTTGGCGATGCTAGGCCGTCGACAGCTAACGTGCTACCGGCACAGGATACCATTTTTGATCCCAGCCAACCTCTGGTTACATGTGCCAGCGCTACTATTGCATGACAAGCTGCCATCCACACCACGGGCCGCTCCGGGTATCTATATCTTGATGGCTCTGCGCAGAACGTCAGCAAAGCGAATGACGTAGATAGCAAGGAGAACCAAGCTAGTGTGCTCATCCAGATTTCTGCTTTTCTCTTATCATTTTGGCTGTACCTGGCATGTTGACCACACGCCGGCCAGCATTCTCCTGTTGGCGCTCTTGTATGTGCAGGAGGACAGCCGTGCTCAGTTATGTCATGGTCATGGTACGGCCAGCGTGCCGGTGGTGGAGGTTCAGGCTCCAGTTCGCTGGCATTCGGTGGTCTCATGCATAGTCTTCGATCTGCTCGTAAAGGAAAGGCAGAGCAATCGAGCATGACGGTGGGGAGCATCACCTTCAATTGTTCCTTACAATCGTCGACGACGGTCTCACAGAGCGCTCTGCAGGCGCTCACTGAGCCCGACACTTCCTCCGAGCACAGAGGCGCGAATGCCGAGCAGAGCAGGAAGCGAGCGTGTTGCGAACACCCGCTAGACAGAATACCCGCGAATGAAACCATCTGAAACAAACAAAAAAAAAATTAAAACATTTGCACAACGCAGTTTCTAGACGGACAATTTCTAGTTTAAGTACGTTTCCAGCAGTTAGTTTATCAAAACCACTCTCACAAGGGCGATTTTATAAGAATTTGTTATTCAGCGTTGAAACGCAATAGTATTCCATGGCTCGAAAGTATAAAAAAAACAACAGGTTGAGAGACAATGGCAAGGCCGAGCGAGAGACTTGTTTTTATTCAACGACAACGGATGTCCCGCATTCAAAGGGAGACGCCGAAAATTTGTGCTCAAAGCCTAAGTTAAAAATTATTTTTGGGGAGAGTATGACGCTTATTGCATAAAAGATTAAGAAATAGAATCGTGTTGATTGGCATCTGACATCATAGTGCATCAATATTTCAACTGCGCTACCTACTTTCTATTACGATCTTTCATAACTTACGTACACAGTATTACACGCCGCATTATGTGTTTAAACAAGTATTTGAAAGTACCGTATGTAGAAATAACTTATATAAATATTCTCTGGTCTAAATCACAAGTAAAACTATACCGGTAGTATTAACACAACACCCAGAAAGGTGATTTATCGCTGTATAAATTCTTTGTACCAAGTAACGGATACGTGGCTTCTAGTTCTCACTAAGTAACTGCTCAAGTTTCACCACATTTCCTGTTCAGTAAATCGCAAATGTTTGCGAATAATTGTTTTACAAAGGACTCGACGGGAAATCATTTGATTCGAAAAATTTACTAATCAACAAGTAAAAAAAAATATATTTAGGAATTTCTGCACCTGTCTAACCACTTACATTAAATCTTTATAGATTCTAATTAAAAACCAAAGTAATAAATTGTAAAGCATCACAAATGCTAAAGGTTCGACGAGTCTTTATTTTAATGTTAAGAACTGCCGCTCATTTTTGTTAGCGCGTACGTTTGAAAGGATTTTTTTCTGTGCCTCTGTGGCATTGTTGTAGGATAATTGCCTTCTGGTGGGCAAGCTGCGCAAAAAACGTTATTTCACAAAACAACCGGCCTTGGGACGGATTACATGACTCGACTGGGAGACCAATTTCGTCTCGGCTTATTTGAAATGGAGTCGTTCATTCGTGAAGATGTCTTCGTAACTCTAATTACGGTAAAAATAAATTTTACGGACGTCATATTCTCTAGATGTGATGAGGAAATTCACACCAGTCACCAGTTTGTTTAGGCTTTAGTTAAATATTATATGTATTTATAGTTTTGCTTTATAGCTATAATATAAATATGACTTTTTTTTAATGACATTGAGTTAAAGACATGTATAAAGACCGCAAAAAAATAAGGTATTCCCGTATTTATTTGTTCCTATTTTAACTATATGTTTGTTTATAAGTAATGAAAATCTTAAAAGGAACGGCCAAAAAAATTAATAAAATGCAAAGTAAAAAAGTTGAGAAATATAATCTGACTCGACCAGATAACAAAATGACTTGCTAAAAATCATAATGCAGAAAACCCTGAGTATTACACTGTGTACGAGTAATTCAACTATCGACTAAACCGCTTCTGACAATCTATCAGATGTCGATGTCAGTATAGTCCATTCGCTTAGATACGGATTAGGACACTTGATCGCGCCAAAGGTACACCAAATCAAAGGGTACACCCACCAGCAAGTATGATTTGTCAGTTTACGCCGTTGTATGAATTAATATATTCGTATTTCACAACAATAACCGTAATAGGTATGGTGACAGTAACCAAGAACCACTAAAATTATGTATCTATCTGATGAAATGGGGTACATATAGTTGTAAAATTTTATTTCAAGTTTCTTAACAGTTTATTAGCTGATCCATTACCGGCATTTATTACGACGTGTATGATATCTTTTAACAAAATAGCGAATTAATCCTCTTTAAATTCTTCAATAATATGTTGTTAAAATGCTTTTAAAAGATTGTACTGACATAATAGCTGCAATCGTAACAAACAACTTCATTTTGGCTTTAAAAAATTGACAACAAAAGAGTTTTAGTAAGTGAACCTCACTTTCATAGGATTAAGTAAAGTATAGGATTTTAAATAGTTACCTGTGCTTATCCTATTAGAACGGGAGACTACACTCGAAGTGAAGTATTTTTTATCGTTCTAAAACGTTTCGCTTTAAGCTAACAATATATAGGCAAACACGATTGTTTGCGTTCGGAAAAGGTTGTCTTGTCGGCTTCACTGTGATATTTCTGTTAAGGCTAAGCCCATGTTGATTTAAGCTCGTTTTATATTTGTTTAGATTAAACGTAAGTGTTATGTTATGTACGTATATGATATATCGATATCCTTAAAAAGGTTAGGCTTATTTTGTTATTGTTACGCTATGATAGTATTCAGATATTTATGATAACGTTTTACGAAGATTACTTACCTAATTGTTCGCTTATCGTAAATAAAACTATCAAGATGACGTTTATATTTATTAATTAATCAATAAAAATGTTTAACGTAATTGCAGGTGATTTAATCACCAGCGTTAGAATAGCAGCTGGCAGTGTAAACACATGTCGATATGTTAAAAAGTATTTTGAAGATATCTTTGAATATATTTGTAGATTTATTTATCTAATAGTGAACAGTATTTTACCTACACTTACAATATATTGTGGACAATAACAGGAGGAACAATGAGGCAGTCTGACACAGCCCCAATATCAAATGAACATACAGACAGATTTAACCTTATACCTATATATAACGTAATTAGTTAATGATTGAAATGAGAATTTATTTTATTAAAAGAACAATGTCTTCCTTTTCCGAGGCAAATGTGTCTTGAAATAATAAACCCAGCCTTTATGGATTAAAAGTGGTTTGTAAACATCCCCTTAACAAACATTTGCTCGTATGAGTGCCATCGGATGTTTTTAGATCACACACAAGGGTTTCCATTGATATAAATAAAAAGATCAGTTCTAACATACGAATTTAAACCTTCCGTCTACACAATAGAGATTAAAGAGCGTTTATTTGTTAAGTATTCATGGTTGTGTTTACTTTAGCTAAACCATTGAGTTCTTGGAGTTGTATTATTTATTTGCTTGGATAAACATTCGATACTGCGGTGTTAGCCGATTGATTGATGACGTCATTCGCCAGTACGCACAAAGCGGCGGTATACCATTTGAGTAAACGGATTCTAAGTATACGAGACCGTTAATTTTGAGGCAACAAAAGTTTAAGATTAGTTAATTATAAAATGAAACTAATTGGGAACTAATATTTTAAAATCATAAAATAACACAAGTAGATTTACGAACCTCGTAATTTACTAACAAAAGTTTGTTTAAAAATGGCTGAATTTAACTTTGAACAACAAAGGACGACAGGCCGTGACAAAAAATTAATTACCGACATGTTCCGAAAATAGCCGAGTGCGCCCGATGCGCCTTGCGCAAACGCAGCTTTGATGTCTTCACGGGACAGTTGATGGGAGTACCGACCGGCCTGCTTGTGATGGCCCGTGTTAAGATTTTTAGTTACGTCAGGGTAGTGTTTTTGTTAGGAAGCGTTACAGGTTTTTATTATACACTAAATTTAGAAGTTAAAGTTGTATTTTCTTTAAAAATAATTTATAACATTTTCTTTGGTTATCACTCTGATACCTTTAGCCAACGCTCATACATTGTTTCTAAATTGTAAATACGAATTATACACGAGTTTAAAAAAACCGGTACAAATTTCTTTCTAGATGTTGTGTGTGTGTAAAAAAACACTAATTACAGCTATATTCACACGACTGCTACACATAGATGTTTACAAATTCTAAATTAATTTTTATTTTAATATTTCTGATACGGTTTAGTTATTGTATATTTATTCTAAGGTTAGTGTACACGCATCTTAATTCGACGTAAAACTTCAAAGTCTTGTCTATGGTATACATAGGTGTTGTGTAGTCATAGTTCTATAGGCCTGATCAAAGAACTTGGCTCGCACAGATCCATTCGCTTGAAACAAATAACTTTGATTTATCTTTAATCTACGCTACACCCACTATCCGGTGTATTCATCAAATTACAGTTTATTTTAGTGGTTTTAGTAAGTGCTCCATTATTTTACATTTGGTTTCAGATATAATTGATTAAATTAAATGATAACTTCCATTAGTTTTTCTGTCTATCGAATTTAATCTTTAGGTATTACGAACGTGGTCAATAGATTTTTTTTTAAATAATGCAATAGTCTTTGGTTATATGTTTAAGTTGGGTATGTATAAGTACAAAAACATGTGGTTTTTAACTTGAACAGTATGTATATATATAATACATATGTGTAATATATGTTAAAAATGTAGAGTAGTAAAATAATGAAAGTTATGGTTCGAAGAAATATATTTTAAATTTAACTATTTTAAGTAAGATTTGAATTTGTAACTTGGGTTTGAATTATTCATTATTGGAAGCTCAAAGTTCTGAAGAAGGACAAGAAATAGAGGTAGCAATATTAAAGAATGAAATAAGATTCTGGATTAATCTATGTTATTGTTTATGCTCGACACTAGGTTTACGTCATCAGTAAGAGAAACGAGAACCTATTGTTAGGAAATTACGGTTGATTTTAAATACGTCATGTTTATTTCGCCTACCTATTGAAATAGGTTTTCACATTATCATCAGCAGGTACAATAGTAAAATGATAATTGGTGTTTTACAGTAAAATGCGTTTCAAAAAAGAATAGGATTGGATTAGTTCACTGGACTGGATTAACTTCACTGGAAATGAAGCGTTGGCATAACCACCAAAAAAAAATTTTTTTTTGTCAAAAGCGCGGCAATGACTATTTTAGTATTTATATTTTTTTAAACTTTGACGCCGTTAATCAATTTCCTGACAATATCAGAGGCATTAAAATTTGTAAGAGTTTTTTTAACAGTAACTTCTCGTTTTTTTCACACCATAATAAAATATCAGAAGTTGACAAATGCAGGGCAAGATGGCGGATTTCATAACCTATTCTTATTTAAAACGCATTGTAGTACGTATGTCGGAGTACCTAACTCTGGACGAGTATTATCACGACTATTTATATAGTGTAATGGTTGCTGCAATGTTATTTATCACTTCATTAGCTTCGGTGAAGCCCTTTGATGTAAAGTTGTGTGTTTAAAACTAACTCAGGGGTGTCACGTATTAATTTTGGCAGGGAAAATAGAATTTAGTACATTAATATCAGTAGGATTTTTAAGCGTTTGTATTAATTCACATCCATAGAAATATTTTCTATTTTTTAGCTTTCACGGCTAAACCGCTGTACAGATTTTTCTCTAGAAAGGACATAAGCTAATCCAGTTCGGGTACTAATCTAATTCTATCATTGCAGTAATTTTTTACTCTTGTTAATACATACCTATCTAAGTATTAGTATTTCAGAAGACTGTATACGACTAAGTAACATTTAACTCAAACTTATAGAATTGTTGTTCGACTATAAAACTGACTTAATATGATCACTTATGCGATAAACTGGCTCAAAACAAAATTATACCGCCTTTTACACGTGTAACAGCCCTGCGTAACAGCGACATCAAAGAGTTTTGCCGGTGTATAAACATGAGTTTGCGGAGTGACGGCGCGTCATAAAAACACTACAATCGCGTTTATTTTGATTGTCAGCTCTCCCCAGCCCTCCTCACGCCCTCTTGAAACATGCAACGTGCGCCCGCGCAACTTCGCATTGATTAAACATTGTTTGCAGTAATTATGTAATTGTTTTTAATGTATCATTTTTTGTAAGCATTCGAGGCTTTTAATTTATTTGAAATTGCTTGTAAGGGTTGTAATGTTTTCGGATTCTTTTTGTATAAAAACAGCTATTAAGCTTATTATTAAGCGTAATTGATCATTTCAAAGAATGTTTAGCTTGCCGCGATTTTCAGAGAATGATTAAATTAATTACACAAGAAACCTTATAACTATTTTTGTGTATACAAAAAAAATGTCCATAGAAGCACCATAAACATTCATTTTATTAAAATAGAATGTGCAAAGCTGAGTTCGTTGAATACATATGTCCGTTAGTATCCAAGACGCCAATATGATCATTTATTTAACACTAGTCAATACCCGCGGCTCCGCCCGAGTGTATATCGGTTATCGCAGTAAAAAGTAGCCTAATGTCCTTCCTCAAGAATCAAAGAAGTTTCATGCTAAATTTCATTGAAATCAGTGCAGTGGTTTACAGTCAAGTAACACACAGGTAGATTTACTTTCAAATTTATAGTATTAATATGAATTTTACATTTACAATAACACTTAAAATTGTTAGTTCCGAAGACTTAATTCGTTACATTGAATCTTTAAAGAAATCCATTCGTCTTCAAGAACATACAAAAAAACTTACACTGGGGTTATTCACTGGTCGTTATTGGCTTTAATTAGTTTATTGGATTCGACTTTAATTGATTTTCTACAAACAACCACACATAGACGCCGCTTTTTGTGACACAGTAGCTCTGACTTGAAAAGGAAACTTCAAATGAGTTTTATACATCAATTAAGACTGTTCGAAAGATTAATTAGAAGTAAATACGTTTTTAATTTTACAGTGCGAAAGTCAATTTAAATTATATTTTTTTGTCAAAAGCGCGGCAAAGACTATGTTAGCATTTATATATTTTTAATTTTTGACGCCTTTAATCGATTTTCTCACAATATCAGAGGCATTGAAAATTTGTAAAAAAATTTTTAATAGTAAATTCTCAGTTTTTTTCACACCATAATAAAATATCTAAAGTTTATAAAAAAACAAAACAATTTAGTCGCTTTCATTTAACAACTTGCATTAAAATGTTTTAGGTTGATAGGAATATAAATCTTAAATAGTTCTTCCGTTTACGTTCACGTTTAAATGCACAAGGAAAGCCTATTTTTTTGTAAATAATAATTTTTACTTATATTACAAATGAGAGGACAACTATTTCTCGTCCTTTCACGGTTAAACCGCTGAAAAGAAAGTACTAAAGCTACATTTTACCGCGAAAACCGTGTTAGGTACATACGGGCGGAACTGTGATAAAAATGTGTGTCACATTAAGTAGGATATGACTTTCATAAGATGTAGACACTCAGTGAAATAGACAATATAACAAAACCATTGTAAGTTCCATCTGCCGTATGTTCCATCTCTGAAACGACCTACCTACATATTGCAGCTGAGTTTCTTCACTCATACTTCCGCCTCTCTTCTATGAAACGAATGTACCTCATACATATAGAGATTATTTCCTATCACATTCATCGACGGATTTTTCTTTTTTTTATTGCAATTACATTTTTTATAAATTAAGTAATGTTATTTTAGTTACAATAACGTTAAAGCGCCCTCTAGTGTGTTCCCATCATGGTTTAATTGACGGTTTATGGCCTCCTCGCCGTCACTAACCAGGGAATGGCCAGCGCTTATTTACGAGTGGACGATTTTTTATTGTTTTTGTTTCCAACTAATCGAAATCGGTAGGAAATGTTTCTGTTAATGTATTGTTTGGTGCAAATCGCTTTTTTGAGTTTACAGGATCGTCGAGCCTCATGAAGGATAGAATAGATTTAAAATCGCTATCGAAGAGTCGATACGAGATGTTTTTGACTACAATACTTCAGTTTTATCGTCAAAATAAACTTTTTAGTTACATAATTTTCTTTCCAATTGTTGAATTGTTAATATTTAGTTCATTTGACATAAGAAACCAAAATATTAATATGGTTATTTATGGCAAGGACACGGAAACAAACCGTAGGGCCAAACGTCCGACATATACATACAATGTTAAGTGTATGTGACGACTTCACAAATATGTCGTGCGAGACATGTTCTTGCATATATTTAACATTTTATTTTGTACCACCGTTACCGACATAATCATTATGGGGATCGTTGCGCACGTTCTAGGACACGACCATTTCTACACTCCATAAACAGACACTTCAAAATCATGTACATAACAAATGGACTCACAAAAAATGGTTTTAAGGTTATTTTTGTCTAAATAATTCTCTATCCGTTTATTCTTTGTTAATATATGTTTTTATCTCCTTTCCTGTAATGATGTGCCTATTTTGTTGCAAACAATCTGTCACTCAGGCATATAGAAATTAAATTGTTTCATAAATATATTTTACATGAATTCCCAAGAAAATTACAAGGAGTTCCTTAATAATTTCTATGTTTTGGCATTGACTTAGCATTTACCTCAGCCAAGCATTCGGCTACGTGGTTTGAATTTTTTATTTTTTTTATGGAGTAGGGCGCAAACGAACAAACGTACCACCTTGGTCAGCGATTACCGCCGCCCATGGACACCCGCAACACCAGAGGCGTCACAAGTGCGTTGCCAGCCTTTGTGGGATGGGGAGGGGGATGGGGGAGGTGTTGGGTATGGGCATTCGTAATCCTCATTCACTCGGTAAAACAGAGCAAGCGCTGTTTCACACCGGTTTTCTGTCAGGCGGATAGTATCACTATCGAGCTGGCCCTTTCGTGGGTTCTCTCATGTTAAGTAATAAAACTAATAGACCAAAACTTTCCAAAGAGAGGTGTGTCCAGAACTATTAAAGTCTCTTGATAAATAGGATGAACTTTCTACTGAATGTATTAATCTCTCAACTATACTTACTAAAAACGTACCTTAATTTAGCTAATAGCTATGATCTAAATCACTAAAAAAGACACACAATTCACTATTTGAACAAAAACATAATTTGACTACAACAGGTGTACGTATCGTATGCCGCTTATTACTAAAAAAAAACAATCTCAACGTAGTTACTACTTGAAATTGAAATAAAAACTCAAGATCAAAAACTTTAAAAATGTTGCCGAAACTTTTTCCAAGTACTCCAACATGTTATTCCAAAATCCAGCAAAGAACCGCCGGACGGTTACCCGTTGAAGCGTGGCTAATTCTTAATAATCGTACGAAGCTCGTGACTGTCCTTGATAGAATCCATTTAAAACATTTGTACATCTTTTACACGACCTTATCCCTAGGCCATATAGTTCAAGATCGTTTGTCAAACTTCAACATAACATTGGTCAGGGCTGCTTCAAATTTGCGTTCGCTATCAATCTTATTTCCAAGTGTTACAGTTTATTTTTGCTTGTGAACAATTTGTTAGCTTTTTATAGATGGTCAGATTCGTTGCGGCGGCTTCTTGAGAAAAGACAATCGTACCGTGATTACGGCTGCGCTCTGATGCGTGTTAATTCATAAAGATATTAAAGGAAATTCTGAAAAGAGTGATGACCCTTGATGGCGGTAATATGTTAAGGTTTAAGGGATATCTTGAAGTAAAACGGATTTATATATTTTTGATTAAATTTTATCGAAATTGGAATCGATTTTGTATAATGGTCGGAATGAGAAACATTCTTTAGTCTTTCGTCTCTACTCGGTCCTGTTGGGATAGCAGGGATAGTAAAGAGGCGATTAATTAAATCAGGAGTTGCCTTGCGCCTTTCAAAACCCTTTCGGGGTTTAAAAAGCGAGTATATGTTCGTATGTATGTCGCCTCTAACGACATTGGTTCTAAAATACCAAACTACAATGTGTAACGAAAAGAAACCAGTTATTTCGGTTAGCGAACTCTGAAGAACTTTATTACAGAATAAACTTTGATATATCATTGTAATAAATAATCTTAATCTGTGAACACAAGATGGAAAAGTTAGAAACTTAAATTTTAAAGTAGCTTATGTTATAGAAGCCAATGTGTGCTTACGCCGTTTTGTAGCCGTGAAGTTTGAGTAGAAGCGAAGTCAGCTTTAGAAACGTCTAAAACATAGAATAAAAGACTATCAATCACTTTTCTCACATCATCACAGACATACGCAAATACACATCTTACAGATAGCATTTAGAAACATTTAAAATGTCAGGTCTACATAAATCCCTGTTTTTGTGGTTATAGAATGAGTACATGAGCCCTTAACACATAAAAAGACCACAAAAAAAACATTATGTAGTAAACCACCTTTAAGCACAGAGAAAGTGAGACATCGAAATATAGAATAGCGCACTTTTCCCCCGAATCACTAATTCCCTTGCTTTATTTTATCATCGTCGTCCTTAATGTATTTATGTCAATTATATTAAAAAATCGCAGAAAAAAATTAGACGATTAAAATAAATGAATCCGTTCTTTACAAGAGGTTTTACCGCAGTTTTTATACTCTTTTTGTTTTTATTATTTAAATACTTAGTCATATGTACACCTACACATATGTCACAATAATACTTATTTAAAACAATAATATTATTCATTATGATAATTCATAAATCATCTCTTATTTTGGCAGCTTGTCTACTGTTAAAGTCATTTTAAAACGTAAAACTAGTCAAGTCTCTGCGTAGGAGCAGAGACATTTAGAAATTAAAAATTAAAACATCTATCATCTAGCGCGCTCTTTTTATTGCAGATGACAGATAAAATTGTCTCTGGACAGATAATAAAATCAGTTAGACGTTCTATATGACATCTTCAATATATTGTTGTCTATGCCACGTAAGAATTTTCGCGGTTAGACATAAAATTTATTCTTACGAATGATGTGGACACCTTTAGAGTTTAAAGAATGTTTTGAGACGTTTTAGAACAGGTAGATAAACATAATATATACCCACCTACCTACTTTTTGTATACAAATTTATGTATAAAGCTAAAATCATGTGCCATGCCTTATTTAAAGGTACAACCATCGTAAAAGGACTAATTTCGTAACAATCGGTAGCATACGACTAAATACGCAAACAAATATTTTACATTCTGACTGTTACAGTAACCAAGATAATTTGAGTGTCATTACAAATAAAGTTTCCCATAGAAGGAAAGTACCATAGTACAGCGATTAATAGTTAATTAATTAATACATTGTCATTTTGCCAGATATAAATATTTTTCGGCAATATATAGTAATAATATAAATAACAAATTTGTTAAAAACTACGCCTATAGCGATCAGTGGACTAATAATTAGTGTGATTTTAAAATATTATTTTAGAATATTATATTTGATTGAATACTATTCAAATATTTTTATTATAAGTTACTTTAAGAATCTATTCAAGAAAGTCCTACCAAGTTGGCGAAGATGTTCCCTTCCTTTTTTGAACGCATAGCGATGTGGGTTACACGTAACAAGTTTTTCTATAACTCCTATAAAAAGTTTAATAAATACTTGTGCCAGCTTAGGTTCGATACTTTATGGAGTGGAATTTAAAACCGTTTTACGATACTTTAATGTAACTGTGTGCTACGATCGCATGGCCTGTAGCCTTGCGTGTGAGTATATGTACACATAGACACTATAAATGTCCTGATACGATTTGTCTGTAGCTATACACACGAGTTCATATTTACAATAAAGTACACGGCAGTAGCACATTTTTATGAAATATAAAAATAGTTTTCAAAAGTGGAGTAGGTTCTCAATTCATTTGTATTTTTTAAAGTGCTTTAACTTAGAATTTCGTCTACCAAATCAGAAGGCTTTGTTAGTTGTTAAAGAAAACTTAGTTCCAAATGTCAAGGAAAAAAGATGAAACAGAAATAAGGAATGTGGAAAACAGTTCAATACAAAGTTGTTGGTGATCTTTAAACGTTAAATCTTTCATCACGACTTATACATACAGATCACCTACTATAAAGATATCAGTTAATAAATATATGCACATTTAAGACATTTCTTACTACAATTATCATCCTCCTAAAAAGCAAGACGTCCTCTATCTGATTAAAGTCGTGGCTTTAATAGGACACGATAGTTGCACGAGAGAACGGCGCCAGCTGTTATCAGCTGATAAACTTAATTGGGACAGACATACAGATGACAAGAGCTTTCTGAAAATATACATACGCTTACATTTTTTAAATAGTTCATTAATTAAATGTTAATGTACCGGCTACTTCGTGGAAAAACAATGGATCAATCAAAACTATCATAACTCTTTATTGGAATTGTTAATATGTCAGGTACAGTATGTATGTGACGGTCCCCCAACATAATCTCTGAGGAAAGACGTCTTCTGCTGGAAGACCACCCCAAAGGCTCCGTACAACAACCGGTTCTGTTCTGCCCGCATCCAACGAATTATCATAAAGTTGGGGTACATGGCATACACGGAACCTGAAATAATAAGGTTCTTTTCAGACCAGGGCACCTGAAACCAGCTGGTGGGGGTTGTTTTAAGTGGAATCACCATATACTTGGCTCTTGAGTCCGCGGGGGCCGAAGATTGGAAGGGATTTTAAACCCCGACAGCAAAAAAAAGCTACATGGCAAAGAGAAACATTCGGAGTACGGACATGCAAGTTGGCCTCCAGGCTCCGACCAAACACTAACATTCGCATAATATAATTACAAGCAACTTAGTACACGTGCTTAGTCATAATTACACCATGGAGAGCGAAATATGTTTATTCTTCAATCCATCCTTTATAAAACTGAAATCAAACTTATTATTTAAACGTTAAGTTTCCTTTTAAACAGACGGCATTCCTACCCAAAATAACTTCAATGACAACGCTACAAATACTTGCTAGAAAAGTTATGCATTTGCGCAAACCATCTTACATTTAGCAAATAAAAAACAACCTACTTCACCAGAACACTGACACTGTTTATTTATTTGCGAGCAACTGTTTGCCAAAACATCTTCGCCAATAAAACATCAGAATTGCGCGTAAATGTTACGGAAAGACAATAAATTTAACAGAATAACCTGTAACTGTTACGATTCAGTATTTTTTTGCTATAACTTCGTCAGCAGAATGACGGATAAATTTTTTTCAAAACTGTCCTTCGAAAACCTATTGATATGCTGCTGATATGGGAGGCCACAATTAATACAAATAAGTTATTCAACAAAAAAAAAGAAAAAAACATATAAGAAATGTCTAATGTCTATATCTAAAAACACTTTGCATAATTGTGCCGTTTCGATGCAAGAACATTAAAGCAAAACTTGCCACTACCTACTGTTTCAACCTCACATTAATATCTTTGATATTGATGTTTAGGATGTAAAAAAATATGCATAGACAATCATAAATTACAGAATTTCTAGATCCCATAAATACTGTGTTCGATAAAAAAAAACTATAAAATACATCTGCCGCGATTAGAGGCGGCCATTACCGGGCCTCTAATGACTTTCTATTGCTTTCCACTCATTATTTCATAGCTCTGCCAGCGGTCACTGGCATATCGCATTCAACCGTCACTGGCACGGTTATTCAATACTATTGTGAGGGGATCTTCCCAAGTTTTATGTAGAGAATAACATAAATATCGGATAGTATTATCTTCTCTAATTCTCCCGCCCAAAAGGCCATTCAACTAAACGTTCGAATGATAACATTTAAAAAAACCGAATCCGAATATTGCTTACCTAGATTATTTATATTATAATAAAAAATAAGTTTTTCAACTTAAATTCAGATGACACTCAAAATCATGAAGCTTTCTACATTTTAAAAACTTTGTTCCTTTCAAAAGTATAAACTTGCATGGTGTTTTTCATTGATTAACCTAAATGTAGTCCCAATAAGTAGGTAAACAACAAGTTTTAGTAAGCCTTAAGTAAATAGGTACATTTCTCTACAGTAGGTGATTTACACAATTCCTTTCGAGACACGTCTCCAGACCAGATATATAGAAATACAAAAACCACAAGCATATACTGATATATTTTCATTAATTTTGAGGTCTGTTTAAGAGATAAATGAATTATTCACTCCCATGTATTTATTGCAAATTAAATAACGACCTTATATCAGCCATATCTCGCCCCTGGAAGTATATTTAAGCCAGCAGATACACATGTTAATTCGCCCGGACAGTTCTAGTTAATTGACAAGCGCAGCGAATAAATTCAAGTCTATGTTCGTGCCGTGGCATTTTCAACTATTCATTTGATAGTTAATTTATTTTTAAACACATGTCAAGCGGCGGTGAGCAAAAAGGATTTAGCCATTCAACTTGTATGGCAGTTAACGTATGCGTCTGTGGTAGAAGTGTAATTGACAAGAGAACGAGGCGGCGTTGTCGTGAGCGGAGATAAACAGTTTTTAATGGTTATTTATGCGCGTGCGCTCGATCGCAACGACCCACCTCTAAAAGGCACAAGCTGAATTAAACACTCGCCGATACCGACAACCTTTTTACTGTTTTAGTCGTTACATTGTATGGCATTACAAACGATCTTAGATTAGAAATCCGTAATTTAATTATTAAAAAGTGTTGTAATTTAAGCATGTGTCAAAGGTTTCGTTTACCGAAACTCCGCGCGCATTTTGTTTTGTTTACGAAATGTCTATGCCCTCAAGTGTTGTCACAACAAAAACCTATATTTTTGTGACATCGTGATAGATTCCCCTTACCTCAGAATTTAGTTGATCCAAAACTTACAGTTATAAAAACGCCGTATAAAAATAAATAATAATACATATTAACAGTGAGAACGTGTCGGATTGCTACGATACAACGAGGGATCTAGCTAATTGGGCAACATTCCTCTCGCCCCGACCACTAGCGAGCACAATGGGGCCCTTTCTGACGATGACTCCGCCATTTAGGTACATTCACTAGCTTTACAATTTTTTATATAATTTGCGAGTTCTAGCAAAAGTTTTATGGTAGAATAGCAGTAAAACACTTGTCTGTAGTTTTGATATTAAACTAAAAATGTGCGCTACGTTTGTCAATAAAATGATGATCCTCAATAGGTAATTTATGTATTCAGCTAGCTAATGAGGTTGTTAGGCATATAAACATATGTAAATACATGTTTTATCGCGAAGGACACATATAAATTGCCACATTTTTGATTCCACAAAATAAATTCAAAAATTACCGGTAACCAATCATCACATTTTGTATACCCGCAGCTGTAGACCAATTTACTATACTAAAAAACGAAGTAGCAATTAAAAGCAAACCAGTAATTAAGCAAGCTCCGATAGTCAATCGCATCAGATCGGATCGAATAGGTATCGAGCACACCGCACGCATCGATTGCATCGGGTCGACGTACCGAAGCGCGCAATAAAACGAGACGAAATAAAGCGCCTGCGCATCGTGCGGTAATCGCGTTCCTTTGATCGTGCCGCTGCTCCTCGCCCTACCGCCCGCACTCCCCCGCACACTGCCCAACGCATTTAACTACGACTTTATTATGAGTAATTTGTGACTGTTAGCGGCGCAATTACTTTGTAATTAAAATAACACAGTCTTGCATCTTTTGTATCCACAGAAATATTTGCCCTTTATTAAAAAAGACCGATGGTTTATATTGGCTCGTGGTGTACATGCTTAAAACATCTCTTAATAATTTATCTTTCCTTGTTTTGTGTTTAAAAATATTTACACTGATTAAAAACAGCTTTACAATTCGGTTACGCAAACGGTACGGTTCAAATTCATTTTCGAAATCAAATAACGCGCTTTTCACTTCCGTCCCTTTTCCCAAAATAACTATCACACGAAAATGAGAGGAAAGGAAAGAAAGCAATAGTCATGATGAGCATCTGATTTAGTACCTACGTCAGTCATAACCAAAACATTTTTGACCAGAACCCATACAATGTTACATAACACCTTGACATCATATTTCAACCGTATTTGCATCATCCGCGAAACGTACAATTATAGTTATTTTACTATAATAATAGTCAAGGTGAGACCGAACAAGAAGACGAGGCCCGCGGCGCCCGTGCAGTTAAAACGGCAAAAACGAACCGAACAACTCACAAATTGCCGCCCCTAATTACCTCAGGTAGGCGGCCGCACAAAGTGTTCCGTTTTTTTACTACAAAAAGTGCTAAGTTATTCAAAACAGGTTCGGTACAGTAATAAATATGATTCCGAGCCCCATTAGATATATAAATTAATATTTTTACATCACATTTGAAAAAAAAAAACTAAAAATCAATCAATTTTTTGCGAAATGAATGAATTACCTATACATCTTGTAAGCTATTGTTTAACGACATTTATTATTCAGGAAACTTCTTAATAGCGAACAAACACATAAATTAATGTACAATAACAGTGAATCGGTTAATTAAATCGATCAAAAACTGAAGCAAGAACAAAAATATAGTTTAGTATAACAATAACGAAACGAATTTAACGTTATTAAAAACTTTATTTCATCCGAAAGACATCGCGGGTCTTTTATGTTTGTGTATACTTACATACCTGCGCTAATGATAGGGTGCCCGTCCAAAGAATAATTCCGAAGACTTCTCAATAACACCTCACAGCTGTACCTGGTATCTTGGACCTTCAGACAGTGGTATACGAGCGTAATTTTAACACACAAAAGACGCCGGCTAATATCAGGAAATAGGTTACAAAGTTGCGCACAATGCGTCTTATCTTCCGTCAAAAATAGTTTTATGTTTTTATTGTTACTGATACACATGTAAAAAATACGAAATAAATTTATTTATGATGGTTTAAAACAGGTCTTCAAAATTTTAATAGTTTTCTTAAGGAGTCGCTATCCCAATTATTTCGAAGTGTTCCACATACCGTACTTTCAGTTGCTTGAACCAAATTTACATACTCGTATACATCATATAGCAAATCGCAACCTATGCTATCGTAAATTCCACAAATAGTGTTCGTATTTAGAGTTAGAATAGATTGTTAGTATAACGCAGTGTTAATGGCTTGAGGTGAGGTGTGGGTGCTTCAAAATTGGCTCATTACCACCTTCCAGAGTTAAAAGCAATTCTTTGTTAGCCTTGGACGCATGTTTGTTTGGGATTTGGTATTTGTACATATAAAAAATGGATAGGAAATTGGATCTGTTAATTTTAAACGTGCAGTTGTTTGTTGAGCACATTTGAATATCTGGCGTTGAATAGCTAACAGTCGTCAGTATTGTTCGTGTTGTTGGAAGCTAGCGAAGATAAAAACGATAAGTAACAAATCACCCGTCAAAATGTGACTTTAATTGCCTAATCGTAAGGTGAATGGCCGTTACCACAACAGAGATCATCGTGAATGGACCGGCCCACTTCAGCCCGACCAGATTTCGCCGCGATATAGAACTTGACTGGATTCTGGAAATATGCTTTTTATGTTGACTGATGATGCCGCAATAAAAAAAACAGAGCTGGAAAACCGACATACGTTAGTCAAAAGATAAAATTCTTAAACTGATCTTCCGTCACAGATAGTAACAGGTCTAAGTCGATTGTTTATAACGATAAGGATAAAAAACGACCTTCTAATTAACAATGCTTATAAAACCATCAAATTAGACGATAATTCGTACTAATAACATTTATAAGGTCTGAGACATTTGTAATTAAGAGAGTATTTAATCCTGTATAACATATGAGCAATATGCAGTATTACTTATAGATAATTATCAAGTCATTACGAATATTGAGCGTCTTATATCGATATTGATTGTGATCGGCAAGATTGTTATTTTAAATAGATGGTTGGAATAAAATTAAATGAATGAGCCAATATAAATGACTTAGAACTATACCTTTTCATGTTCAAAGACTTTTGGGAGAAGCGTATTTTTATGAAGTTTGTGAACACAAATAATTTTCGAACAAAACGCATGTCTTGTTATATCAGTTTAGCGAATTTCAAATATAACTAAAGATATCAGATATATAGAGTTTAAAAGTGATGCCGCCGATAAAGTGGCATTAACCGATACACATCGGCACTTAAGGCAAAGATAGCAGCGATTCGATAAGGGATATAAATAAAAATAAATGGTTACTCTTGCGTTATGCCGTGTTGTAAAGATATAAATATCGACACACGCGATAGTAAGCATGAAAGTGCCCGCTTTCTGTTTATTGATTTAATGTACCACACTAACGATATTATTCCTGTGTCAATTGCCAATATCGAATAAATTTACAACCCTAAATGCGTTATCGAATCACGTGGGGGCCGATGCGAGGATTACCTTATCCGTTCTCAATGCAGCTTCAATTCCTAAATTGATATTTCTAATTACTAAAAGTTGTTTAGTATATTGATGTTTTTTTGCGCAGTTAATCAGCATGTACATGTATAGACAGGTGTAGTGAGTGGCCAACAGCTCAGAGGCTAGCGGCGGCATTGTATTCAAGATCGTGTCTTTGATGTGCCGCTGATAACAGAGGCTATTTGCTGGTTGTTATCGCTCACGTCTGTCGTTCGACGCCCACACATTATTATTTATCATGTAAACAATGCCGAACACTTTATATGGAACAAGAATTAGATTATCAAGTCGCATTTATGATTTTTTTACAACTTCAGCATTTGTATATATCATGTTATAAAGTCCTAAAAAGGAATGGTTATATTAGCTTAGGTGAATAAATTACAAAAAACCTTCGTTGCAATTTACATCTGTCAGATTGACATTGTTAAATATAATTTGAATATGGAAAAACACTCTCGTGAGAAACAAGGGTTTGGTAATATCACAATAAAGTTATATACGAATAAATTAAATTAAAAATTAAAGTTATCTGCGTCCCTCACGAATATTATTAGTGACTGAACCCTAGAGAAACGAGCCGTATCCATTACAAGTCACTGCGTCTATTCAGCAATGAATCGTAAATCAAATAACAACAAAAACTTCCTACTCCACTCATATGACACAAAACGTCTATAAGTTGGTCCGTCGCTGATGTTTGAAAAGGCAGTTATTAATTTCAACGAATGGTTTTTCGTATTTCGCAATTATTTTTTTGTAAGTGTAGTGAGCTAATAGAGTTAATCATTTCGGTGAAGGCATCGCTAATAAATTGCTATTACCTAATTGCTTAGTTCGTTTTCTCATTAAACTGTTATAAAATGTGATTTTTTTCTCTTTATAAACTGCATGAGTTTCAATTAAACTTCTTCATTTAATACCCTAAACTTGTTTAACGTTCAGTAGAAGTTTCTCTTACCGCATCTTCAGCTTCTTTTTGATCTTTATGTCCCATTAAATTCGGCATAGCAGTCCAATTGTATCCCAAATCCTGGCATAGTGGTAGCTTGATCCTCTCACACTTGCCACCTTCTTCCTGGTCAGCAGACACCAGCCACACAAACAGGAGAAAACAAAAAATCCAAGCCATCTCGTGGTATTCACAATATAAATATCACTAAGAAGTATATCAGGTCATATTCAAGAGAAGTCAGTCACAAAATCACTGTTAGTAAACACTGGTGATCGTAAACATTATTTTTCTTTGTTATCTTCAAGCGCAACGTCCTCACTCGTCTACGTCTCGACGCAAACTGATTCGAAATTCGAACGCGGCGCGGCGTTTCAATTCAAAGGCAAAGGAAAGAAACCGGTCGACCGGTGCATTCAGAAACATGCATATGTTTCGATAAAAGGTCTGAACGCATGAACAGGGCATTAAGATGAAAATAAAAAAAACGAAAAGGGCCTAATTCGTGTACGGCTCACTGCAATCAGTGGGAGTAATTTTAGCCGTCCTTGTCTTCGTTTGACGATCGAGAGAGATGGGGAGAACAATGAGCAACGTATAAAATTAAGTGTATCTGCCCATGAGGTTGGATTTTATTTTACGAAATTGCTGCAATAAAAGTGTTGGATAATTGAGAGGTTCAAACATTTTATTATAAAGGTTATACGTTATACTACGTTGTAGGGCTCTGTACCTTGATGTACTGAGTGCGTTTCTAATCGACGTGTTCTGAATTATGCCTGAAATGTGTCTGCTTAAAGGCAGCTTTATAGCTATATAAGGAGAGTTTCAATCAAAAAGATATGTCGCCTTTACTTTAATTTTTTAAACAGCTTTTTATATGCACAATATAAAACCTTATCTTAAACCTTATGTTAGAAATCATTAGAACCTTTTACGATATACAAAAAATATAATTATGCATGTTGAATATGTTGCAATGAGTTTTAACCGCTTTCAAGAACTGGACTAAATTAAAATGGGACCACACGGGAAGCTTAACTAAAATATTATAAAAAATGAATCATCAACCCAATTGAAAGTTCTGAGGTAACAAACATAAAAACAGTCGAATTGAGAGCCTTCTCCTTTTTTGAAGTGGTAAATAAGCTAATCATTCATTAAAACTATCATAATCGTCATTTCAACCGAACCACCACCAAGTTCTCCACAAGAATCGGTCACATTATTTTTAATAAAAATATACATAACTAAAGTTACTGGATTAATAAATATTAGATAAACAATTAGATTTTATATATATATATTAATATACTAAATAAAACACCGGTCGCACTACTTCCTTATCGACCCCTTCAAATAAATTAATTGCTTTCGTGTATCGGGCGGGAATCGAAACCGTACCATTCGATCGCAATTCCGAGCTCTTATCTAATTTATTAGATTAAGATATGGAGTGTTATTGTTTAATAAAAGAGGTAATCAGAATTAATTAAACTGTTAAAAGAATAGAGAATTGTCTAGACGATAAGACAAGAAGACTCAGAAGAGAATAGTAGACCTAGAGATAGAAGACGTTTTTAAAAGGACTAGTGGTCGCCTTGAGGTACAATTTTATCCATAATTCTTTTAAATTTTTAGTTAGAACTATTTAGAATTTCTTTTGTCAAAGGCCTTTAATCTTTAATCCAAGATTTCACAATCGCTACTTTTGCCATTCAGTATGACAGTATAGACAAAAAATAATCATCCTTTTAGTTTGACTTTGACATAAATAAATTTGTGTATGTGTGTCAAATGCATGATAGTGTGTGTAATGTTTTATTTGTTGATTTAATGTACTTTATGAGCATTATTATTGAAAAATATTAGCGTTCTGTACTTCTCCTACATATAAACTATAAGTGTGCCAAATTTCATACTCCTCCGTCCGCGCAATTTTTGTAAAAAGGGGTCCGAAGTTTTTGCTTCATGTAATAATATATAGATAATAGATGCATATAAATTAAAAATTTTGAAATCCTACTTTTTATGTAAGTGTAGACAACTGGTGACGGATTAAGCATACGAAGTATCACCACCCCTATTCATCCAATGGGTGTCGCAAGACCCGACTGAGGGATCAAATTACGCTGGACAATAACTCTGAAAAGAGAAAATTATCGGCAAGGCAACCTTGTAACAAACCGGAGCCGAAACGTGGACACTAACGGCTCGGCTGGTCCACAAATTCAAAGTCGCTCAGCGTGCTATGGAAAGGATTATGTAGGGCGTTTTTCTGAGGGATCACATTGGGAATGCGGTGATCCGGCAGAGAACCAACGTCATTGGCATAACCCAAAGGATTAGTAAGCCGATGTGGCAGTGGTTTGGCCATATTAGCCGCAGAAATGATTACCGTTGGGGTAAAAGGGTTCTTGAGTGGAGATAGTGTCTCGGCAAACGTAGTGTGGGACGTCCAAAGGCCAGGTGGAGTGTTGTTCTGCGCAAACGGCTGGTAGAAGCTGGATGCGAGAAGCCGAAAATCGAACCAAGTGGCTTGAAATTGGAAAGGCCTATCTCCAACAGTGGACGCGTTAGGCTGATGATGATGATGATGATGACGATGTAAAGATCAGAGAAATATAGATCCAGCTACTATAGGATGGCTAATGCCTCGAGACGTAGGACATTGAAGTAACCACCCGCTAACTTCTATTAAACATGTTTTGAAAATAAGTGCAGCAGTTTCTTAGATACTCTCTACGCACAAATAAACAGACATCGATAATTACAAATAAACACATTTTAGATAGTAATAAACGGCTATTTAATTAACGACTTCACCAATACTGGGACACTCATTAGAAACTGCAATCTTTATCATTTCATGGTTTGGTATATTTTATTTAAAGGCTGAAAAGCTAAAAACAAGCTAAAAAGAGATGGTAGATATTACTACCCCATACTCTTTTATCTTCAAAGTCCGACATGCCAAACAGAATACACAATTAGGTCCCTTCATTACATCACTCCAATAACACCTTTGAAACTTTCATACAAAAAATTAACATTAAACTTTATTGTCCGAAATTTAAAGCTCAAATTCGAAAAACAGTTTTAGTATCTTCTTAAGATATCAGCACCAACGTAAATTGACCTACACAGTAAGAGACACTGTTTGATATTGAAAGAAAAGTAGGGATCAGCGTTTGTTGGTGGTATAACATGAATAGTTGCATTGTGTGAGCGAGACGGCGCGAGGCGGTGTCAAAGGCGCCGCCTGCACGATGCGCGTACGCCGGCCGGACGACGCCGGAATGCCTAATTAAGGACGCATGCGTGGACTGTGGGGAGAGGTGCGGGGTCTCATTGCGAGCGGGGTACAGGTCAAGAAAATCAATAAATAATATAATTAAGACATAAAAGAAATTTTGTTTATTGATCAGTTACTGTACCCAGTCAGGATTCGTTATGACTCATTGACTATTGTTAAAATGCGAGCAATCTATACAGGAACATTGCAAAGATAAGGATATCTTGACACGAACCGTTTCCAAACTCATGGGCATATTCAAGACGCTCCGTTATGAGGAGAGGCTTATGTTTGTCCTGCATGCCCATTGCGTGATGGATATCGACAACTTCTGATGTGTGATGAGAAATAAGAAACAAAATTGACTTAAAATAGGTAAAGACCATTTTTGAACCTTTTTGTATATCAAGTAAGTTGTAAGTTGTATGTCGAGAGTTTAATTGATAAAGAAATTTAAACACATACACCATTTTAATATTTAATATAAATAAGATATTCAGTAAATTATTTCTAGTCAGCCCTTTCATTACAATGAAAAATTAATATCGTACAGAACAGAAATATAAGACTGCCTTCTGAAAACTGCCCCTATATCTTTCAAAGAACAAATATCATATTTTTTGTTTCATTTACGTTCACAAACAAGGTTAAATCTATACTTTTTCTACTTCTCTCAGCTTTTATCCAGTTCTAAAGATCTTAATCCTTATCAAATCGCTTTTCAGACATTAAAACCATATCTTCGCTTACACCGCGACCGCACCACACCCGCATACACTCCGGAATCGTAATTAAAATGTCAGATATGGTTGGCTCGATGCCGATCAACGCAAATGCAAATATCACCCAATTGTTCGACAGGAAGACTGCTCAACTGTACGAATACTAAAAGATGATGGTTATAGCACCGCCATTGATCACCCAAATGGGAGGTGTGACGTATTATGAAGGTACAATGGGTACGTGCATTGTATACCGTTTGGTGATGAGATAATATTATATTTATAGACTTTTTTTAAGTTTAGAAGCAAAGGAGCAGATGTGTTACCTGATGGACGGTGGTTACCACCACACACGTGTTGCTCCCTTTGAACTAAAACTTACTCACTCGATAAAGCAAGCAAGAAAAAACACAGTTTTTCTGTATTATGACAACCCCAGTTTAGTGATTTTTAAAATTAAAATAAAATATAAATAATTATTAAAATAAAAGCCCGACTGCGTGAATATCTGCCATCTTTATTAAATTCAGTGTTTTTGTTAATATTTTTTTACTTTTTTTTTAACTTTGATGTACAAATTGTCACTCTCACGACTAAGACGATTCTATTGACACCACTCACATAAAAATACGACAAGCCGTTTAGGCTTTAGGGCGTACCAAAGAAAATTTCTTTTTCATTCTTACATACATACTCAGACACTTACACATACTCGAAAAATATAACCCACCTTATTTCGCAGTCGGGTAATAACATTTTATCTTTCGAGTAAATAGTAACGTGATCCATGCTTAATATAAATTATACGTTCGAAAGCGTCTCTTTGTGTGTGGCCAAACCGCTGCACCGATTTCAATGTAATTTGGCTCTCTTTACCGCGATAGCCGATATAGACGCGGGCGTAGCAGCGGTCTAAAACTAGTAGTCTCAGACCTTATTGATTAGGACTGTAGTTCTGATAATTTGCTTTACTGGTACTTTGCAAATTATTTTCAAGTAATTAATGAATCCAATGTTTAAGAGTCTGGAATTTGCGATTTTGGTAAATTTTACAAGCGGTACCAAGCGATATAGTTGAAGACATTCCTAATAGATGATAGCATCTAACAATTTGAGACAGTTCTGTAGTGCCAACTTCTCTTATTAATAATAAATATTATAAATAAATAATAAATAAATATTTCGGACATCTAACACACAACGCCATCTAGCCCCAAACTAAGTAGATCTTGAATTATGGGTATTAGAAATCTGAATGAATAAATAAATACTTTTTTTTTTGTAAATACATACATATAGAAAACACCCAAAACTCCGAAACAACAAACATTTGGTCCGACCCAGGATTCGGACCCGAGACCTCATGGACAGCAGTCACATACGCTACCACTGCGCCACCGAGGCAGTATATCTTTTATTATGCTGTTCCAAGAATCAACAACTGAACAATGAGTAATAACAAAATATTTTTTGTATCAAAGACTTGTAATGCTGCAACATCATGAATGATATTGGTTCTAGGAAAGGGTATTAACGCTTATTATAATTTTCCATTCATCAGTTAAACCAATCAGTGACATAATAGCACTATTCTCAGCATGCTTTTTACTCTGTGAGTAAGATTACTTGAGGAACGAACCCTGAACCCTCACCTACTAACGGCAGAAATATAACCTCTTTTATATATGAGTTCGGGTCCGGCAAAGTCACTCGACTCTGTTTGATGGAGAGCATGAAAATATCTCAAGACTCATAGTGAATTGCCACTTGACCCACTTAGGTTCATGGGTGATGGAAGTTGCTTACCTTCCATTTACCATATATTTGGAGTCAGCACAGTGTTTTTATTAGTTTCTCTTATGACAAACATACTGGCTCACTTCTACAAACACTACAACTCTTCTCTGTCAACACACCTCCCCTCTTCCAATTATCAGAGGAGTAAGAACACTCCAAGAACGGTATTACATTTCGTACCCATTTTACCAACACGTGAATTCCAGAAAAAAAGTAGGGACAGCAATGGTCATGTTAGTTGCACGAACTAATATCTATTTTTGTTGTAAATATGGCGCTTTACTTTGATAGTGTAAACTCTGTCATGGTCAACTGCACATCGCATAACATAGCAGCCATTTATCATACCTAAATAATTGCAAAAACATACCGTCTGTGTTGCTAGTCATGCACGTCTGCATTTCACGGCAGGTGATAGCTAACTGGCTAATTAAACTGTTTTTTGTTTAGTCTATGGCTTTCTATGAATTAAAAAAATCATAGAGGATTCAATTTGGCGTATAATATTTTATAGAATAGAATAGTTAATACCTAAATAAAAAGTTTAGTTTTTAATTTAATTTTACAAAATAACAAACAAATGTAATATACGGGACAACAACACCGCGAAGAAAGAGAAAACTCGAAATAAATCCTGTACCAATCTAGTCAGCGAGGCATAGGAGGTTCAAATCTCATTTCCAAGGAGAGCCCATTTCCAGTAGTGGAATGTAAAATCAAGTTGATGTGATATAAAACAAATATGTTCACATATTTTTTTAACGAGCGAATGTATTATATGACGAAAAATTGGAAAATTTGGCGCATTGCATAAAGTCCGCCAATGCGCAAAATGTGCATATTGTACAAATAAATAAATAAGTAGCTGCTCATGGAAACCAACAACTGGAGAGACATGAGCGCGTTCCCACCCGCTAAGTCCTCCCCCCTTTAGAGGAGTGGGAGATAAAGGTCTTTGGTCTACGATAACTTCAATCATTAGGTTTAAAGTTAAACGTTTTACTTTTACGATATCTTCTTTCGTAATTTGCCAATCTCGCCAACCTTTCTCATGTTATAAATTTTGTGAGGCGACAGTTTATTCGCTGTTATAAACTGCAGATAAAGTATAACGGTTTAAAATATACTCCTGGATAATTGGCTACGTTTTATTAACCAGAAAAAACGTAAACTTACACGATAGAACCTTTCTACTAATTATATAATAAACAATGTAATTACATTAAAAGAATGTTAGGCGTAATCAGTGTAATTGTGTATAAGCTATTACTGGCTGGCACTTACAGGAGATACCAAAAAGCCTATTTGTGAAGACTGTGCAATTACCGCGGGACTCGCGCGTCGCGGGGTCGCAGACACAATTAAATGAATTTGCCAGGCGATAGCAAAAACTGAGGACGACTCAGAGATTAAGGTGACCACACGGCAGCGGCTATCCAGGATGGAGTTAAGTTGCTGATGAATTTTCTGCTCATCATATAATATCTCTACTCAGCGAATTAAGACAAAATAATGTGGCCAGGCCCGTCATCAGTTCTCTAATAAATATGTGATGAAAGTTTGACCTTCCTATTTCGTCCGATAGTTAGATACTGCTGTGCTTAGATATTTTTTTCACTGCCCATAGTCGATGTTGGGATATTGTACTTATGCCAATCGGCGCTAGTACTTTAATTGCGCGATTCAGGATTGGTAATTTCTTGGTTTCCTTCGTTATTCCGTAATTCGACGTATCTTCGGTAGATGGCGCTGTTGTATGTTTTAGTTACGCTGTATGTGGTTTTCGCCACACTCCTTTTTATTTTGGATGAGAGCCTCTCAAAAGGCACTAATAACTTTTGAGTTGATGTGCCCATAGCCGCTTCTAATCGTTTATTATCACGTGTCCCGTCTGATGAACAGTTGTGTAAAAAACCGTTTTATTGTTTGTATCTATAGTTTAGGTTCTTCGTCTTTTATATTTAATCTGCAAAATAGCCTTCAGGACAGTCCTGTTTTAAATCTGAGATAGGGTACTCTTCGTAAGTATAATTTAAGCGGAATGTCAGCGGTCCACGGTGTCGTAAAAACTATGACGAACGCGCGCCGCTCGGCGTGGTGGGGAAAAAGTTTCGTTCCCTAAACACCCGCCTTCAACTCAAAACATAAAGATTCTTCTGCAGCACTTAAGAAGAAAATACAATACAATTTTATCACGAGATGTATAAACTTTTTCTTAATTAGATGAAAGGCAGCAACTGAAGTGATGCAACTGGCAACAAGTGCAAGTGGCAACGGCTTGCTTAATGTTAACCTTTCATGGAATATTGTTACACTATTGTACCTGACTTTTAAAAAGAGTGGCCACGAGTTTCTTTGCCAGGATTGTTCTCATGGGGCTCTATGCACTTTGGAAACTGGAAGTTATAGATCGACACAAGTGGGCACTAGATTTTAGAGTTTTCACGTAATTTACCTTGACAACCAAGTACATGCTGTGGCGTTTGTTTGTGTCGATCTATGATTTTTATCTGTAACTTTAATTTGACACTCATAAATGTCACTTGAGTCTTAATTGAATTTTAGTAAAAAATGTTTTAGTGATCTGAGGTCGGCTGTATGATGAATTAAGATCGTTATTGAAAACTTTAACTTGCCCATAGCTGGACATATGCCTCTACTTTAAAGAAGGTTCTGACATACGCTTGCCGGACAGACAGGATTTGTATCATGTATTCCTTCTCTTAGCAGTGCTGTTGACCTATGTTGTTGTTGACTTAGTCAGTCATTCACTCACGGAATGAATCATCATCATCATCAGCCCATTATACTGCCTCGGTGGCTCAGTGGTAGCGTATGTGACTGCTGCGCATGAGGTTTCGGGTTCGATTCCTGAGTCGGACCAAATGTATGTATGATCTGCAGATATTTGTTTCGGAGTTTGGGTGTTTTCTATGTATAACATGTATTTATTTACAAAAAAAAAGTATATATGTATTTATATCAGTTGTCTAGTACCCATAGTACAAGCTCTGCTTAGTTTGGGACTAGATGGTGTTGTGTGTTAAAGTTCGAAAATATTTATTTATTATTTATTTATTACAGTCCACTGATGGACATTTGCCTCTCCCAAGGAACATCACAGAGGGCGGTCTGTTGCTTTCTGAATCCAGTCACTGCCAGCCCTCTTACGTAAGTCGTTTACGTTTGCCTAGACGCGTTCTCCATTCTAAAACATGCTTACTCCAGCGGTTGCCTGAACCAAGTACCAACTTTCAGAGCTATATCGGTCACTTTGGTTCTCGGACGGATTACTTCGTTATGAATTTTATTCTTCAGACTCCAACTTAACCATTACTGATCAGACTGTGGTATCAAGTAAAATGTGTACACTTACTGCTTCGAAAGCAAGCTTGTGATGTTACTCTAGGTAAAGAATCCTATAACTAGGGACTAGTTTTATTACAAGTATCCACAATGATGTTCTCCTAGCCGATTTCGGCCACGGCGGCCAGTCTCAATGGAGACCAGCCAACTACGCAGGAGATATTATAGTGCACTAGTGTGTGCGCAAACACAGGTGCACTCTCTGTTCCCTCTCTCTCATAATCCGATGGGACGGTTAACTGACACGACCGAGAAGAGATCTGACAGCTTTACGTACTCTCCGAGGCTCGGGGGTTCAGACCCCAACTTCCATACTCCGAGCTGTTAGTAATTATTTCTATAATCAGAAAAACTCAATAATACTTTTGGCCCGACCCGGGATTCGAACCCGAGCCCTCTTCATTGGCAGTGGCATACATTAACCTCTAGACGAATGTGGCAGTTAAACATGTAAAATTACAAGTATCCACAACATGTCTATTGTAAATGTCTAGACGATAATTTACGGAGATCCGTATGGAGTAATTGCGCAAAATGTCGCCGTTTTCTGTTATTAAATGACACCTGGGACTGGACCACTTTTGATGCGTCTTCGTTTTTGCTTGTTTATTAGTTACCTTATAGTCTTAAATTAATTCGATTGTTATTGTGATGAATGTAAAAACACTAGTTTTCTTGGTGTTTGGTGCCATGTGTGTACTTTGTTACATTATCAACTTAATATTTTTTTAGTTTGTGGTATTTTTCTTGTGTTTGCGATGCGTGTCGTAATATGCTCGTAGTGAATTTAACTCGTGCTTATTAGTCTTTCATATTTTATGTGCTTCAAGTTCTGCATATTGAGTTTACAAAATAAATAATTATTCCTCCAGTTTGAGAAATTTAACAATTTCGTTTTCATGTAATCTTAAAAAAAATATTTTGACCACCTAAAATAGTTCTGTTTCTCTTTTTCATAGTTGTATCTTGTTTCTTCTTACTAATCTTTGAAATAACTTGAGGAAATGTACCGTAACCTATGGTTACAGTGATATAATATATATAAAAATCATTTTTCTTTCATTTTAAACTTAAAATACCATCCCGTTCTCTGTTTTTTAAAATTTACATGATAATCTGTTATGTATTTTTACCCACATTTAAAAAAAAGCATGTAAAGCAATTAGATAGATTTGAAGTTCATCTTTAGCAACAATATATATAATAGATGTTTATATTTTTACTATGTTTGATATCATAGAGTAATCACTATTATAGAATAGATAATGCTGTTGGTCATCAAAAAAGGTCAAAAAATTTAAAGTGCGGTACCTTTACGAATAAATAAAATTGGGGTGTCTGTTTGTAATATTAAAATAACCTCTTTTTATTAAATGTATATATGTTTGTATTCACGGTACATATACCAAAAATCATTTTTTATAATCTTGTCTTGCCTCATCACATGCCCTTGTTCGGGCTAATTTCTGGTACAGCTGGTCCGATTTTGACGAGAATTTCACTCTCAGATAGCTGATGATGTAAAAAGTAACTCAGGCTACTTTTTTAAGACATGCTTTGCCTATCAGCGTTACTTGCGGTTAAAAAAACCGTGGGGAACACCGGGGTTTCGCTTAATATTGAATAATAACTGCTCTATTGAATAATTAAAAAAACAGTATATAATTAAGAGTGACGGCAGGAATAATGAAACAATACAATTTCAATAAAACGAATGAATCATTTACTTTAATGAAATCCCTAAATTACAAAACTATTAATCTACTTAGACCAAACATTTTTTCAAGTCTAGAGAGGGTAGTTACAGATTATGGGTCATGATTTGCAGTAAAAATATTTTTAAATGGCAGAACCGGTATCTAACTACAGATTTTTTATTCCAAAACATTAATTTTGCAACTTCAACATAATTTTCGTGAGTATTTATTTACTATTTTAAATTTCACTTGTGTTTATAAATTTTCATACTAACTAGCCAGGCAATAAAATTTTCACAAAATACCGATAGAAGTGAAAACTTATAACTGAGAAAGTTATTTTAAAATGAATGTGTAAAATTTAAAAAAAATATAATGTTTAAATTAAATTGATACCAAACATTGGCCTGTCGGTGACGCGAACCGGCATAAGATTTTCCTCTACCAAAAAGTGCTCAACGCGGTTAAAGAAGTTTTGTGATGTCAGCATGTCGGTGACGCGTTCACTCGTACTCACAACATTTTCTTCTACCAAAAAGTGCTTAACGCGGTTAAAGAAGTTTTGTGACGTCAGCATGTCGGTGACGCGGTGACTCGAACTCATAACATTTTCTTCTACCAAAAAGTGATTAAAGACGCGGTTAAAGAAGTTTTCACTTCAAAAAAATTTAAAATAAATGACTAAAGCCCTGTCCACGTTTGGGTTCGCTTGCGCCGGCGCAACAACCCGCAGACCTCATGCTGCGCCAAAGAAAGTGTGAACGCGACTTCCCACGGCGCTACACAATCACCACGACAGATAGCTGTGGATATCATGAATAATGTTTTCAAGTTGCTTTTGTATCTAAAAAATAAGTAATGAGGGTTACTACCTACTGGGTTTTATTCTGGTTTTGCAAAACGTCATTCGCTACTCATCGGCTACTTGTGTAAATATGTTTTCAAACCACGACGCATAAAGAGGAGTGTTAAAAGTTTTTTTTTTAATCTTTTTATAGACAACTCCCGTATTAGGAACATACATTCCTGTGTCACGGGGATCTATACAAACATACAAGAAACGGATACAAAGTACACCAAGACTTTAGAACAACAATTTATGGATCACACAAAGTGTTGTCCCATGTAAGATTTGAATCCACAACACTTGGCGTAATAGGAAGCGGTGTGGCGACCACTGAAACTACTAGGCCAACCGAGTTTGACGTTGATCTCTGTTTGTGTGTGTTTGTGTCTGTCTGTGACACTCAAACGGATTAACCGATTTCGATACGGGTTTTTTGTGGGCCTCCGGTATCCTCACTTATTCGGTGAAACACAGCACAAGCGCTTTTTCAAACCGGTTTTCTTTAAGGCCGTGGTATCACTCCGGTCGAACCGGCCCATGCATGTCGAAGCGTGGCTCTCCCACGGTAAAGCACCCACATGACGGGTGCTGCTGAATGTACGGCATGGTACGGTGTTGACATCCATTCAGGCATGCTCCTAGAGTTGGGGTCAGTCACACACAACACTAACAGACAAAAGGATTCTTGACTCGTCTACACCTTCGTTGTGTCTTGGCTTCATTAACATTTGATAGGGCTGTAGGTCCAGTAGTTAGTGATCGTGACTGCTAAGCCAGAGGGCCGTGAGTTCGATTGTCGCTCAGAACAAAATTTGGTGGGATAAGTGAGTACTCAGAAGTATATTTAGCAGTAGTTTGGTAATTGTAGCACAGGTTTTGCCTAATTTGAGATTAAACGGCCGCATGCGAGACAAGTGAAGTTTTGTAACCTCCCGAATTTCGTATCACCTTATTTATTTTTGTGAATATTTTCTAAATTATCGAAAAAAGTGGTCTAAGAGAATATAATACCTCCTTTTTAAATTTTCTTCTTTACTAACCTTGTTCTGACAATAACAAACACATAGAAAAAAGAATTACCCAATTTGGTGCAGTCGACTGGAAGTTATGCGCGTACATACATTTCATTTTTAATTAATTTCATACTTTTTTTAAAAACTAAATATATGCAGCTAATTTCACGCTATATCTAGATTGGCAATACTTATCATTGATGCTGCCATTCTATTTTTGAATATCTACAGTACACTCTACCCATGTTGATCTTGTTGTTTAGAATTTATTTGCCGGTTTTCTACAACATAAAAGCTAAGTTACATCAAACTTGTTCAATAAATATACGTATAAATTTATTTTCCAACAGACGATTTCTCTAGCCATTAAAATAAAACTTTATGACTGTATCATAAAGTTTAAAATCAAATACATATAACAATCGGATATTTATAAATGCCGACTAACACGTCTGAGAATGAACTTTTGTATACATGAAAATGCAACTTTAAACCTATCAGAATAAAGTTTAAAATCTAATACACATATGACTATTGTGGGATTATTATGATGCTAAATATCACATGGCAAAGATAACAATGCTTTTTTGGTAACAAACAATATTTTTGAGTGTGATATTCGTCAAAATACTTAAACGTGTAGCCTTTGCCAGTTTGCTACAATGAACGTAAAGCGCCCTCTACAAGTAGACAGATAATATTATATCTGCAAATGTCATCAAGTGACGTGTCCGCTGACGTGTACTATACGGTGCGCATGTACACTCGAACTAACCAATAAGCTCGAAGTAACCAGACAGGAATGTCCAATACGCGTGCCTGAGGGTATTGTTTGATCGAAATTTATTCAAATCGACTGAAATTTAGTTTGAAAAATATATTTATTTTCTATTTTATAAAGACATTTTAAATTTTCTCAAACAGTCGTTACTCAAGTAGATGTTAATAGATAGCTGATTTTTAAGTGAATCGTGTCTTTCCACTGAGAAAAATAAAATTGTATTATTATTTTAGTCTAAATCTCGTTTATTAACTACAAAATTCACTAATATTTCTAAATGTATACGGATACTTCGACCGTATAGTAGAGAATATAGATTTGCTCGCCTGTGGTTGGTATTTAACGTCGACAGTCGCGTCCGCCACTAATCCGGTGGTTGATTTTTGTAGCATCTTTTCAGCGAGCGCATTCGGCGTCTATCCACACATCTTGCGACGCGACGCAGCAGTGTTCATCGGGAAGTTAATGTGGGTGCACGCGTGTAGCTAACTACTTACTTGTAATTAGCCTAACACTGATTTAAATTCCTGAGACTGTATCAAGCAGAAAACTGCCTGTGGAATCCAAAAATTAAGTTCCGCGAAAAGAAAAAGTCTAAGTGCATTATTTTTTAATTAATAGAATTTATTATTATTACAATTAATTAAATAGCCTATTGAGGTGCTCATAGCTCAGTTACACTCGGTGATTAGAAACAATCACTGGATGGGTGACCGCTGGTGGCATGTTACCATGGGCTTCTCCGTGATTACATCGTATGATAACAGTCGTGAAGCTTAGTTTGAGGCCTTCGGGCGGCTTAAAAAGATCCAACGGCTAGATACGTAGCCACAACGTATTCCTGCAAGTCCCCAACCCGCACTTGGCCAGCGTGGGGACGTATGGCCTTAACCCTCTCTTGAGGAGACCCGAGCCCAGCAGTAGGACATTATGGGTTGTTGATTATGATGATTGATGAGGTAAAATTATGTAGGTATATTAATTGTGTCAACCCGATATATGTCAATTGCAAAATGCAAAGCAAGTTGACTATAAATATCCTTTACATATTCGTTGAGATTCTAATAATGGCGGTGCGCGTTCGATGTTAGCGGAATATGGTAGCGTTGTCACGGGCCAGCTGATGTTTGGCACCCTGTGGTTCCCCTGCTATTGCCTTTCACCACGAAACAAGGCGATGGCTCACAAACACATTGTGAAACCCGACATAATTCAACTGAATACCCACTTGATATCACAGCGGGAGATCGTTTTTTGTTTTTTCGAAAGATGGTTCCCATTCACATTTTTTATCATTATTTTCATCACGACGAAGACTTGAAGATTCGAAGACGTATTATTTGAAGACTTTAAATACTTGGCATTGGCAGAAATAGTTGATTAGCTGGTTGCCATCTCATCAAAAGAAGAAGAAGAAGATGTTAAGGTGAAGGTTATACCTACTTATTGTTTCAGATTAATGATTCGTGGAGAGGTATTGCTGCTACGTTGAGCATTCCAGTGCATGAAAAAATGACAATCTTCTTGCTAGGTTTAGGATAAATTTAAAATAGAGAAATGTATCCATTAGGATCTGGAACAGAAGATGTGTTTCAGCCCATCTAGATATTTTATGATGTAATGGCAGCATTTCTGACCAATATTTACGAATCCACAAGCCACCTGAAATCAGAGTAAAAAGTAAGTGAAGAAAGTATTTCTTGTTTGATTTCATTTATTTCAGGTTTATAAGGTACTTTTGTTAGCAACAGTTGTTCTCGTGAATACATATACCTCATAAAATTTAAACTTATTTCAACAACAAATACAGGCGCTCTTCGGAGTATAGGTTGCAGTGGATGGGAGGTTCCCGTGTTATTTTGTCTCCAAGATTCTGGATGGGTTAGTTCTCCATTGGAATATTTATCTACTGAATTTGGGGGAGTGTACAAACGTCGAGATGTTTTACTATTTCTTAAGAAAGTGTGTAACGAGACACATGTCTTTATAATTAAAGACGCTTTAGTGATATTCAATTGTATCTTCTCCAAGTGCCTCTTCAATCTCAAAGGTTGGCTGGCAGCTACCTGGACTCCTTCTTGCCATTGGTCAGGGGGAACAGCCGTTCAACGCAGGTGGCCCTGGATATCTCGGATATTTCTCAGATACGATTTCTGCCTTCAGTGCTCGATGTCATTGCTATCTGAATACGCTAGACATTGTACTAAAAGTATTTTCGTCTACTACACGCGAACTAAAAAGTTTTCAATTGAATAATCTCTCCGGAGTACTGAGAGCGTGATGCCCAAGAAATAGTTTCATAAGATGTTTATGTACTCAGTGCAAATGCGACATCAGCTAAAATTACATGTGGTAAGCTTTAAAACACTATTACACCGTAGAAAATTAGTCCTGTGCAAACTATATCTACAAACATGAAACAGTAGTGATAAGAGTACAATACCGAAATGGACTTTATAATTGAAGTACTCCGTTGCGGTATGGGGCGGTGGTAGTAACCATTCTTCCGCGAAGATATAACTTGGTTTGAAATTTTAAACAGATATAGTACTAGGCAAGGAATAATGGACATGGACCTCTAGGCAAAGGGAAAATGCTCTACAAAGCCGAAATTACCCGAATGTCTCTTTCTAGAGGTCGATGTACATTATTTCTTGCCCCAGTACTGTAATGAAACTTTCTACAGCTATTTTTGTAACTGTCGAAAATTTCTTTTGTAGAAGGTACTCAATCACTGCAAGATCCAACAAATTATCCCATTCTCCAGATGGCTCTGCTTAAAGTTCTGCAAGAAGGTGTTCAAAGCTAGTCCTGCTAAAAATATGGTGTAATGTACTAATTGATATGTCAACATTTAGTAATATTGTTATATTATAAATAAGATGTTTCTACTTTGTTCTGTTTCTTTGTACAGTCACCATCAACCACCTCCTTCTTCTCCAATTTTTGTTTGAGGACTCTACTGCGTGTTGAGTCTGTTGAGAACTAAGATATCTTGATCGACCTATAGACGTGAACTCGGCTCGTAGTGCATAGCAACCATAATATTACGCTGAATAGCTTACAGGACAGATGATATCTGGTGCGGTATACCATAAGGATCTTGTGTTAGGAACTATTTTTATATTCGCCAAATAAGTTATCTGTATACACAAAATATGCTTGGAGCGTTTTTGCCTTACGTATAATAAGAATCAAATATAACTCACTCAGAAGGACCTATTTATTTTGTGCCAACGGTGCTTCCGATTTAGGAGTACGCCGTTTATAATATATTTTTTGTCTTCCGCTCTGTTCAGAATGAACTGGCTTTTTAATATTTCCAACTCCTCTGATTTACTTCTACTTAATTTCCCAGACAGTTTAACTTTCCCTGGGACATTCCGAGTGTCATAACTCGATGTGTTTGCGGGCTTAGTCTGGTGTTGATATGCATTAAATATTCTTGTGATTAGTGCAATATTTGGGTATTTGCATGAGAATAAGGGATTCTCATGCAAATACCCAAATATTGCACTAATCACAAGATTATTTGTTCTGGATGGAATTTCAAATTATACCCTATTATTTAAGTATACCCGCACTGATTTCATCACAAATGGGCTGGATTCACCGAGGCGGTACTACATTCTCACAGAAGACCAACCTAAAATGACAACATGGGCGTTGTCGTGTTTCATTGGTGAGTTTGAAACCGGAGGCCTAATGAAGCAGAAAGATCTCAATAGGCCGCCGTAGTGTGGGTCACCTTGCTGCATTTGTTGCATTGTCTGCATTTACAATGAGTATCTTTCCATCAGGCTGGGTAGAGTCACTTTGGCAGGCTCATACATAAAGAAAAGCAACTCCTAGTTTAGCGGCCACGATCACCTACAACTAGACCACAAGAAATCAAAGAAATATAAACAGTATTTTATTGATATTCACTTTGCATACTTTGTAATTGTTCAAAAATTGTCCAAGACTTTTAAACCTATTGTAAAAGATGTTACTTCACAAAAAGAAGTCAGTTCCAACGTGTCAGCAACCCACCCACCCACAGTATTAATAGAGCACTCATCAAAGATACCCTCTCGGGTTTCAATCACTGGAACCCTTTTAACACTTCCGCTATTAACACTCGTAATAAACACTCAAAAAGTGTGACTAAAAATTTCAAACACAACACCAAAGGAAAATGAACCTTCCTGACATTTTAAACTGCCGTAACTCTCCACCTCCATACCTACACACAGAAGATCCAAAATCGTGTATCAATATTTAAATGCACCGTGTAATAAAGTTTTAACATGACAACACGAAATTAAGAGCATTAAAACAACATGTGTGAGACAATAGGCGGCGAATACAAAGAACGGCGGTCCCTTTGATGTCGGCGCTCGGACGTTAATTTTACACCGGTCGGTGCCCACACGGGTCGAGTCGGGCTGTGCAACTTGTACAACAGACTATTGTGCGTCCTTTAGTGGTTATAATAGAGAATAAAAATATTCTCTTCTGAATAGTATGAATGGTCTCACCGATACTAACTGTTAATAGGTGGATTGTGTTGTACAAAGATTCTCGACAAGTTTAGCAAGATTATTGTGATAAGGTGTGAGTAATCTTCGCTTCCCGTAAAAGAGATTTTGATTGAGACTGAGATTGTAAGAGATGGCAGACATTGGGATTCACCCAAAAATGTATATATTACAAATTTTAACTCGCTCTAGAAACTTTCCTAACTCAGAGCAGTTGACAAATTCTTGAAGTTTTCATACAGACCCCTTACTTTTTTTGCAAAAGTAATATAGCCAATTTTACTAGGGGATGATTTAGCTTTCTAATGGTGAAAGAATTTTTCAAATCGGTTGACTAGTATCGGATCCAATTCAATGCAAACAAACCAATAATCAAATCTTTCCTCTTTATAATATTAGTCTAGATAGCTTGTCCGGAAAGTAAGATAAGGAAACAATTGTGGGAAATTAAGAAAGAACATATGTTTTTATTATTGATGTTTCATGTTTAGAAGAGATTGTTCTCTGACGATAAGGCTTTCTGTTTCGTGTTGTAGCAGTGAGTTAAGCTAAAATACATCAATATTAAATATTGGTCTAACTTTAAAAGCAAGTTGTTATGAGTCATAGAAAAGTTATAATATGAAAGTTTTTGAAAAGATACACTGCAAATTTTCTACACTCGCAAGGGTATCAAACCCTATAGGATACTTCCCGTGAACTAAGAATCTTGAAATTTGGTACAAAGCAACGTCTTATAGCACAGATCAAGGGAAACTTGTGAAAAGAATAAATTTTTGATTACATCATATGATAAGCCGTTTATGCTGCAATTTTTCGATACTCGCAAGGGATTCAAAGGCTAAAGGGTACTTCCCGTGAACTCAGAATCTTGAAATTTGGCACAAATAAAGGTTAAATTGCGAAAAGCATAAATTTTAGGTACCTACACTCGGAAGCCTCGGTGCGCGAGTCCGCCTCGCACTTGACCAGTTTTAGTTTTATAAGTATGGTGCCAAAATGATTAATAATAAAATAAATAAAATATAGTTTATTGACCAATATAAAATTTTAACAATTTGACAAGTTATAAGAGATTAGTTTAAGCGTGTTTTCATTGTATACCTACACCGTTCTACACTTCTATTATACACAGTAACATAACCGTCTACATATAAAATATTAAAAAAATTGATTGATTAATTATATTGTTCGTAGAAAAAAGTCATGACTTCATCACATCTGAGAATGGACTGACATCATGAGGGCTACCGATTTCTTTCATCTTGTGAAGAACAAGAAGGCGTAAATATAGCTGACTGCCTACCTTCACTAATGGCCTAATGGGATATGCATCGAAAGAAGTGGTAGAATTATTATTTGCGTGCCACGATTTTTTGTTTCATAAAAATCGAAACAGATTATAAATTATTCACTGCAGTAGTGCAAGCGAAATGTCTGTAGTTTTAAATCCGCCATTGTCCATTTGTCAATTGTGAATAGGAAATTGAATAAATAAATAATTGTGTCAAGTGTCCACCCACATAGGTCCTTTATTACGTAACCTACTAATCATTTAATTAATGTGTGAGCTTATCAACACTGAACCTCAAACTGACTAGGCTTGGCAACACTTTTAGTTCTATTTATTAGTCCTGGAAGAACATTACTGAAGACATAACGAGTTATACTGTGTTTCTTTCTCTACTTATCTTTTATCTAGCTGTGGCAGAACATGTGGTATATCCTATCTTAAGAATTTCCTTTCCATATCCTTTTGTAATACACCAGGCACTACCTTATCCTTTTCATTCGATCCCATGCCTGTATGTAAGTACCTCCGAGCGATAAGGCCGCTACTTGTACTTCCGTAGTTTTAAGTTAAGCTTGTAATTAATTTCGTGTACAATAAAGAGCAATTTTATTATTACTATATCGGTCAGAACTCAATTGCAACATGTCTAGCACCATATTTTGTTGAATGAACTACTCTATACGTTGGTGTCTTTGGTTTGGCGCGCAGTAATTATCACTTCCTGCTGCCTCGGCGTCAGTCGTCCATGGAAACAGACTGTCCTACCCTCTAAACATCGTTTTTATTGTAGTGTGAATTAGGGTTACCATGTGAACCAAGCCTATTAGATAAAAAATAAACATTTATGCTTTTGTCCGCGGCTCTGCCCGTGTGTATGTCGGTTATTACAGTAAACAGTAGCCTTTCTCTCGAATCACAAGCACCTCCATGCAAATTTATATTGCAATCGGTAGTTTAGCCGTAAAAGCGCAAAATACAGATAGATAGACAGACAGTTACGCCCGAAATTATAATATTATTATGGATTACTATGAATCTTGACCAATGCTAGTAATTTTCTTAGGCCTAACGAACATACGCTGTGTTCTTTTCTATTTATTTTTAATTTATTCTTTAACTAAAGTATGTGTTACGCACGTAGTCAAGATGGTGGCACAGCAACACATTATATTAGCACAAAATTATAATATTCTACAATGCACATCAAGTAGAACGGTTAGGATATGAAGGTCCTCATTACTCCAACGGACGACATCTTATAACATCTGGCAGGCTCGATCATATTCAATACTAATTCCCAAACTTAGCAGACAATATTAAACATTATTTATTATAATTATTCTAATGATTATTAACGTACAATTATTATTTGATAACACAGGATTGTGTAACACATGAAAGTACCATTGTATAAAAAGAGTACAGACGTCATTAAAATAATGTAAGTAGCGCCGGAATCAGACAAGCGGAAGCTGCCAAGATAGTAATATTATTTAATATAAATTAACTAGTTACTTGATTATTAAAGTATAAGGTTATGATTAAAGCCTACTAATATTATAAATGCGAAAGTTTGTATGGATGGGTGTTTGTTACTCTTTCACGTAAAAACTACTTAACGGATTTGGATGAAAGTTTACAGTAATATAGCTTATACATCAAAATAACACATAGACTACTATTTGCCGGGATAATCGACATATACCCGGGCGGGCGGCATAAACTAGCTATCGATACAAATATAATAACTACGAGATTGGAATCGTTACTTATAACACATGCTACTAAATGCTCTATATGAGAGGCTTCGCCTCAATAAAGGAGGATTTGGCCGACTTTACCACGCTGGCTAGACAGGGTTAGTATATGTTTTGCGTCAAGTTTTTTTATCTCGTCAGTAATAATGTTATTTATTCTTTGCTTCCTTAGCTCTTGCGACAACTCATGAGGTGAATAGGTGTGTCACCTTATTCTTAATCGGCCACCACATGGAAAAAATATCTACGATGTATCCTCCACTAGCTCAAAACTTTGGTAACCCTTTATTCCAAAGACAGTAGACCATGAAGGCAAGTAAAGATAATATAAAAAAGGTTTTAATTACTATTATAGCTAATGTACCATTGTATATTCACGCTGTGCTGGAGGGGATCGTAATAGTCTGAAGTAATTTCTTTATCAATTTGATAATGAATAAGTATTTAATGACTTACTATAAATATGAATAGCAATGTAATTATACGTTAGCGTAATTTTATTACGAAAAATGAACAGAATTTAATGGCTGTTCATAAAACCGGACAAGCGCGAGTCTCACTTGTTTGCCACTTAGATTGTGTTTTTTCTATGAATGCTATAATTAAATGAAATATTATAAAAATGTTATAAGTTTTTTTAGAAGTTAAACCTTTGCCATAGAAGCCAGATTAATTTGATGCTTCAGCCACTAATTACAACCTAAAAACATTGATCTTTACTCAATGTAAAAAATATCACAACAAGGCAGACGGACAAGAAATCGATTTCATGATAGTTCTTATGTTTAATAGGTACGGACCCCTAAAAATACTTCTACAATAAAAATAAAAAAAACTTAGTAAGTTAACGTTAGTAAATATTGGTAGGCAGAGGTTGAATGGAGAAGTCAAGATGTTTTTACACAAAACACATTTTTTTACAAAAAATATCAAATCGGTTCACCCAGTCGAAAGTTATGAAGTAACTAACATAAAAAATACAGTTGAATTGATAACCTCCTTTTTTTAAGTGGGTTAAAAATAGCATTGAAAACTGTGTCGCCTTAATTGCTCCTTGGGACTTTGGGAGCTAGAATTGCTTAGCTACGGTCGTTAATATACCACATTATTTGTCACTTTAATTCCAGTAGAAACCTACATCTAATTAGAAATATGAAGCAAAATAAATATTTAAATAACTACTTATTCATCATCTCCCTAACCTTTATTATTCCCAAGATTTGAAGAGTTCAACCGGTTTTACCTGAATATCAGTTCTTAAACGGAGCGACTGGCTACTCTTCCGTACTCCTGCTATTGAGAATTTCTTGTAAGAAAAACCTAACAGGAGTCCGACCCGGAAATCGACCCCGAGACCTCTTGATCTACAGTCGCTTACGCTAACCGGTAAATCAACGAGGCTAAATAACTACTTATTATTTAATAGTATACATATAATCTACCTACCACATTACAAAATTAAACTAAAACCAAAAAACAAATTCGATTACACGAGCGAAAGTGACATACCTATTGTTCAATTTTGGAAACAAGCGCACGGCCAAGCCCCCAATGAATGTATTGAGTATTTTTTTTGTAACGATTACATTCTCATTATTTTGCTGCCAATATTAAAACATAACAAACGTTATTTATTGTTTTGTAAATTAAAAGAAGTAAAACTCTCATAATTTGTTTTGTAATTTTGCCGCTATTGTTTAGTTGTTTCACTTTCTTATGAGTAGTTAATAGTTAATTGTTTTTAATTGGTATTGTTTGGTTTTGGGAACGAATCGGTTATTACGTCAGTCATTTTGTATTCGTTATTTAAACTATTTCCGCAGCTTGGAATAGTAAAGTAGAGTAATTTATACATACATTATAAGTCAAATTTATGTAATACACCTAAAAGTGTTATTAAGTTTTTCTGATAAAAGAAATGCATAATAGCAGGTCAGTATTTGAAAGGTTGGGTCTAGCCCCGGTGCCTCGGAGAGCACGTAAAGCCGTCAGTCCTGGACCGATCTCTCCCCGGTCGTGTCAGATAACCGCCCCTCGGATTATGAGAGTGAGGGAACAAAGAGTGCTCCTGCGTAGTCAGCTGGTCTCCGTTGAGATTTGCGGCCGCGCGCAAAACCCAAGATCAAAGAGAATAAAATATGGCTAGCTTCAAAGGTAACTACTTAATCGTACTAGAGATTACAATAAAGAAACCCTTAGAAGTTGTGGTGGAACTGATATCATGTTTCTCCAACAGGACGGTCCTCCGACCAGGCGAGGTGATCATGCCTGGCGGGCCACTGCCTAACGGTTGATGTTGGGAAGTAGTATATATGTTAATCAGCGCGAGAATTATTATTGCGCGATGAAGGATTGGTAGCTTCTTCGTACACTATGTTATTCCGTAGTTCAGTGTATCTACGGTAGATGGCGTTGTCATTTATTTATGTTACCGCTGTATTTGGAAGTCGCCACAAAGTAAATTTGTTTCATTCTGTTTGAGAAAAACTTTATTTGTTGTTATTTTTGAATGTTCGATTGTTACATCCTCATAGCCTTTAATGAATTTCGGAAATACACTAAGTTAGTCACATACTCATCCTATCAATAGGATGTCTCAAACTATGCTGCCCAGGCGCAAGAAAATGCGTGTCAAATTGCAACTCCAGGAATACCTTACTTAATGATAGCTAAATTGCCCATAATTACCGATGGTTGCTTAACTACCATTACAAAACCCTTTCTCACCCACCACTTTTCCCTTTATTTCATCAACTCGATCACGACGTCGATCGCTTTCGGTTAATTTATTTATGAATAAAGGTTTCGGTGCGGATCAATCGCACTAACGAATGCGGTCATGGCGATATTAACATCATTTTATATTAACATCTATACTAATAGGTATTATAAAGAGGAAATATTTGATTGTTTGTTTGTTTGCATTGAATAGGCTCCGAAACTGCTGAACAGATTTGAAAAATTCTTCCATCATTAGAAAGCTATATCTTGCACGATTAACATAGGCTATATTTAAGTTATATTTGCAAAAAAGGTAAAGATCCATATGAAAATTTCGAGACTTGGTCAAGTGTTAAGCTTTTGGTTAAGCTTGGAAAGTTTGCTAAGAGCGTGTTTATATTTCAATTTTTTAGTAAATACCTATGTTTGCCTGTGCGATGCCTAGGCGGGCAGCTAGTTTGAAATAAACACACTGTGATGTGCTGAAAATGTACAAAAAAGCCGTTTAACTAACCCTTCATTACATAAAAAGACCTTAAGTTTTCACTCATTGGTATTTCGGAGTCATTGAAATCACGGTATTAATTTTATTCAAATTGATTCGCTTAATTGATTAAATCAATTAGTTCAATAACTCTAAAAGTTATACAGATAACGAAGCTTTTAACGAATTGATATAAATAATAATAGGTCGGTTATATTGGCTATATTCGATATACTACAAATTGGTCACGTTACATTCCCACGCCGACTTTATCTGTGAGTGTTGCGGTTTACAGATTAAAAACAGTTATTCTACCATAGATGATGTTGTTGGATTAAATCTAATTTCGTGTTTCGAATCATATTTGATAGGTAAGGCCGTTGTCTGATTGTTAGCGGGTCATTTTATCTTATGGTACTTATGGTAAAGTCTTTACAAGTGGTGTGTTTTGATTTTAGATGAATGCGAGTATCCGTGTTCTACATTAATACTTTACTTAAAATAAGAGAGATGTATTTTCATAAGGTAATATAAATGGATGTAGAGTTACGACATGTCATGGATCTAGCCTTGCCCCATGACGTTACTTGCAGTTGTTGTTGTACCGTGGGTATTTCAGCTAGTACATAATAACTTTACTGATAAATAATACCATAAAGTTTATCGCATACAACGACAAACACACACACTTCAACAATAATATGATGCAACTTAGACTTCATCAGCACAGCCTTTAACAGCCCGCTGCTGGACATAGACCTCTTGTTATAAAAGGAGGTTGCTCTTGCTTTGGTCGCAGCATCTTTCTTACACGATCTCTTGATATATCTCTAGTTTTCATATCAGATGATAATAAATTAATTAAATTTCTAAAATCGCTAATCGCGGGTCATTCGGACCACGGCTCGGAGAATCGGTATCAATGATATAATGCCGCGTGGGCACTCTGCGAGCCCGCTAATGGCCACCGCAGATAAAACGAAGTAATTAACGAATCAATTTCATTATGTACGTCCGCTTTGTACCCACCGAGTAGATCAGGAGTTAGTCAATTTTAGACTTCCATTTGAAATAAAATGTTGTTAATTTACTTTAAATGGTACTTAATATTGCATAATACATATCGTGTTGTTACAGAATCGGTTAATAAACATTTAACGTTGGAGAGCCACGCTTCGCCACGAATGCTCAAAGTGATACCACAGCAAAGAAGTAGAAGTTGTAGAGTGAAGATACCGGCGGCCCATACTCCAAACCCTCCACTCATCTCCATCTTCCTCCCTATCCCCCAAAGGGCGGGAACGCACTTGTGACGCCTCCGGTGTAGCAGATGTCCATGGGCGGCGGTAATCGCTTACCATTAGCTGATACGTATGCTAGTTTGCCCGCAATTGCGTAAAAAAATATAACATAATTGTGATTCCAATCGTGGCTTGTCTCATGCCGCTCAATGTTAAAAAAAAGCTCTTTATGAACTTGAAAACTTTAGCTTTTTCTTCAATATTAAAATTAGTCATTATTATATTTCTTTTATATGGGCATGAGCAGAATCCAAGAGTTATGATCACCATACTCATTGTGAATGTTGCATTGCAACAATGCACAATGGTGACCCACACCATTGCGGCTTAAGCTTAAAACAACACCAACACAAACAACATATGCTTCTGCATCATTGAGCCTCGGCTCTCGTACTTCCTAACGAAATTACGATATCACTCAAGGCTTGAACACATTTACAACATCTCTAATTGTGCAGTAAAATAATGAAATACTTACATGAAATAATATTAACAAATTTTAAGGAACAAATCCGACTTCAAGAAGTGGACTAAATTGAAATGGGACCACACGGGAAGCACCATCTTGCAAATTAAAAAAGAATCATCAAAATCGGTTCACCCAACACAAAAAGAGTCGATAAAAAATCTACTTCTAAAGAAAAAAAGAAAAAAAATAGAGATACCCATCTACATTAAAAAAACTACAATATAATGTTACCAGTTCTTTAGTTTGTTAAAAAACACGTAAAAAAGACAGGAACAATGTAAGCATTGACATATTTACGTATTACACAAAAGAATGCTTTTGGTGCAATGTTTAATACCAACCAAGTGCAAAACGTTTAACCGTTTACCAAGAAAGCCATCAAAGTAATGAGCCTTAAGACGCAATCATCGACGCACGATACTTAATTGTTGTAATTAGAACTAATAATTACTCTGAAACGATTAACTATTCGCTTTATTTTAAGTAATTAATATAATAAGGGCCTATTACAGTGTTTGTACGTTAAGATATTTTAACACTGAGCTCAAAATTGCCGCCGTTTTTTACTCCCTTTTTTGAATCTAAAAAGACGGTTTAACAAATGGCGGCAATTTTGACATATCCTGTCAATCCCCGTGACAGATACTTTGTGTTGTAATTAAATAAGTATTTGTTAAGTATTAAGTGTTGTTAGTTGGCCGTCGTACTCTAGTAGACCAAAACCTTCCTACTAATGAAAGATATATGTCTTAGTATGGGCCGTTGTCAATGATGATAAACTATTTGTTTAATTTTAACAATTGCATAAAAAGATATTAAAAAAACTGACTGCATATAAAATCTTTTATTTTCTTTTTTTGGTTTAATATACCCACTGTCGTTGTCACCTCTAAGATGAATCTATTGACATCACTCACATAAAAGTATGACAAGACATTTAGGCTCTAGGGCGTGCCAAAGAAATAAACATATATAAACTCGAAAACCATAACCCTCCTTCTTTCGCAGTCGGGTAAAAAATAAAGACACGTGTATATTTCTTAGGTGTCTTCTGATCGCTTCTCTCCAAACTGGAAAGAGGGTAAGGGTAAAGGTCTGGCTCTATATTATACCGATAGAGGACCATAGGGATTCTTCGGGGACCTCCTTCCTAGGATATATCCTAATCCCTTGCTATAGACTTATTTACATGTACCTAATTCCACACCGCGCGGTTTTAGTCAATTCGATTCCAACATATCATATCACTGTAAACCCCGATGAGAGATGCCCCTGTAAGTTTCCACACACAATTAACATTCAGTTCTATAGTACTAAAGGGAAAGAATAGAAATAATGGCTGAAATCAGCTTGTTGAATAGTCACTGCAATCGTCGTTGAAGTCTTAAGTTTCATTGTGAGCTAAAAACATAAAAATAACGACAGCCAAAGAAGTTCTGAAGATACGTTAGTATATTAGCAGACGTGATATGATATCACTTTTTTGTATTTTAATACTAGATCTTAAATTATTATACATAATTATAGGGAAACAAAAAAAAACAAATTTAATAATTAGAATCTGAGCCGCCGACCATGCACACTGACTCTCCACCCACAAATACTCGGCCCGCCGATTTTACTGCCTTAAAAAGCGATAAAACTCAAATCCGAGCTTCGAGATATCTCCAACTTAATGCTTATTGACAGTTTGCCCGTTTTGGTAACAAATTCCTTTTTCATTCATTCCTGTATTTATATATAATTCCAGATAAGATTAATGGTTTGCGATTAATTAATTTATGATCGAAAAAATATGTAAAGCGTTATTTGATTACCAATTTATGTGCTTTACATATAATGTTTAAGCCTTTAGATAATAAAATTTAGAGATTTTGTAAATGCTTTGAAATGGACCATGAAGATTGTCGTTGAGATTATATAATTATATCTCGTTTTGGATACAGTAGGCTTTAAATTTACAGTTTAACGTGATTTTCTTTAAAAATAAGATCTACCTATTTCTAATTTTATTTGTCGTTCAGTTAATGTGTGCAATTTTAACAGTTTTGACTGATTTTCTTTATAACGTGAACCCTTCTTTAGCAATGTACTAGTTCTTAGAAAGGTCCAAGGAAGATGGTACACCTGTATGTGACGGATTAACACTCTCTCTCTTTTTGTTTTTATATTTAAGCTTCCTAAATGACTCTGCCCTGCCTGATGGAAAGCATGAGCAGAATCCAAGAGTGGTGGTCACCATCCTCAATGCGAAAAAGAACAATGCAGTATGGTGACCCACACTATGGCGGCCTGGGGGGAAAGGGGATGGTGAGGGGGATAGGGGGCGTTGGATTGGGGTATGGGCCTCCGGTATCCCCACTCACTCGATGAAACACAGCGTAAGCGCTGTTTCACACCGGTTTTCTGTGAGGCCGTGGTATCACTCCGGTCGAGCCGGCCCATTCATGCCGAAGCGTGGCTCTCCCACGGTATATTCTCTCTCTATTCATCTCCCACTCTCTCTCACTCTTATTCATTCCGTGGGTGACATAAGAGCCGACTAAGGGACCAAGCAACGAGAAACAACATCGCTGCAAAAAGTTGAAACACATTAGTGTATATTACGATATCTGTGTGGTATTGTAGTGTGTATTTCTACGACAATTACTGGCAGAAGTTGATCAATAGTGACGGGTTTCCTGATGGTAAAGTCTGCAATCAAGAGCCATAAGTGTTTAACTAGTCTATCTTATTTAAATGTAAATGAGTAAGGTATCAATGGCGTAATTCATCCCCATATGTATAAGTAAACTAGTGGCCCACTGGTCGAAATTTGACCACAGTTCCCTTATTATTATCCTAGAACTTTCTTAACTTTTTGCACTCCAATTATTATAATAATATTTTGAATATTCTAACGCACAATGTCATCTAGTCCCAAACTAAGCAGAGCTTTTGCTATGGGGTACCAGACTAATGATATAAATACATATTATATATATATATATATATATATGTTCTTTTATTTGTAAGTCTGCCCGGTCTCTACGAAGATTACGCAATTTTCTTCCGATTGCAACTAGGATTGCACTTGCACAAGCACTACTTCTGACAATTCTCGACTATGCCGATGTCAGCTATCTGAATGTCACTAAAGCTCATCTTGATAAGCATTTGTTATGCTTTTTTAGTTATGTATTTTGGTATGTATGTGTATTGGTATGTACAAGTATTCGTTACATGTGTATGTGTGTAAATATGTATGTATGTGTATGTATGTGTGTATACATGTTATTGTGTTGTGTGTATATGTGTGGATATATATGTATTTAGTTCGTTATAATTAGCAAATAATTAATTCGAAACTCATTGCACCGACACCTACCACTGTCTCTCCTATACATTTCGATCCATTCCAAGGTTGCCTGGAAGAGAATGCTTTTGTCAATAAGGCCGCCCTTTGTACACTCCGTCTCATATTTTATGTACTCTCTTTTAACTGTAATATTATAGTGTGCAAATAAAGAGTTTTATAAGGAAATACCAATAAGGAAAGCTAAAGTTAAAAGTTAATATATCAAAAAACAGAGAGATGAGATCTAAAACTAATGTTTTGTAGAAGTGATGTCTTTTGTACCGTCGCATGGTAGCCCCTGCGTGTCGTGATCTCGGTGTTAAAGCAAGCAGAGGCGAGAGCGCCTCCAGGGCACATAGGGATGTGATTGAATCCTTAATATTCATATCGATAGCTATCCTGATATCAATTTGTATATCTTGAGCTAGACAAATATCAGCTTGGCTTAATTTAAATCAAATTGAGTGCAGTTTAAAAAAAAATGACAAAAAATTTTTGCAACTCGCACATAATTAATGTTTACATTTTTAATATATGTTACTGTCAGATTGTCAAAACCATTAGATTGTAATCTATTTTGCTAGATTGTAAACTGTTTAAAGATTGTGAACCGGAACATACGGCTAACAAATTAACGTATAATTTTTTGTGAGATTTTAATCAATCGAAGTGAAATCGTCCAATGGTGATATGGAATGCGACGGATCGCAACTCGCGCTCTGATTGGTTGAATAGCATATGTCCCGCGCCGCCATATTTGTTTATTTATTCGTTTGTTACCCAGTGTAAAGTATTTTTGTCATTGTAAATTGACTTCATGTTGAAAATACCTCATATCTTTAGAATTAGCTATATTAAAATTATTGTGTTATTAAAATGAATTTATGATTAATCAAAGAAGTTCTAACTTAACCTAACTCTATGGCCATTGAACGGTCTAACGTAAGACCAACCATTCATTTATCATTCATGCAAATATTTATTTCGGAGTTTGGGTGTTTTGTATGTATAATATGTATGTATTTACAAAAAAAGCATATAAGTATTAATATCAGTTGTCTAGTACCCACAGCACAAATCTGCTTAGTTTGGGACTAGATGGCGTAGTGTGTTAAAATGTCTGAACATATTTATTTATTTATTATTTATATATGTGACTGCCAAAGTAACTCTGCTCTACCTGATGCAAAGCGTGGTGGTTACCATGTTCATTACGAAGGCAGACAATGCAGCATAATGACCTACATTAAAGGCCGCAGCCTATTCAGATGCCTCTGAACTAGTAGGCCTCCGGTTTATGATGGCACCGCATGATACATAGCACTTACGCCTATTTAACTTGTCAGCATATCTACCGACGTCTTTCCTTTGTCACCCTTCTTCGATCCTCTTAAATGTGACAATGTTGGGCTTATTTTGAGGTAGTCCACCCATAGTTACCAGTAATAAATACAGTAATAAATACATACATACAATACAGCGCTTGTACTGTATTTTACCGAGTGAATGAGGATACCAGAGGCCCATACCCCAATCCTTCCCCCTTTCCCCTCCCCAAAGGCCGGTACCGCACTTGTAACACTTCTGGTGTTGCCAAGTTGTGTGTTAAGTGTGTTGTGACACTTCTTGTCCAAGGGCGGCGGTAATCGCTTCCATCAGGCGATAAGTATGCTCGTTTGCCCCCTATACCATAAAAAAATGTTCCTGTAAGTTTAGCAATTGATATCTTTCGTGACAGAGCCGAATTGGACATTTTTATTTTTCATCAATCGTCTGCTAAATTATGTGATCTTAAAATAAATACATTTATCGATACAGCATTGGTGCATCTCCATGAGACCGCTAGTGACGTGCTCACGCACCGTACCCTATGATCAGGCGCACAATCGTGGTGCATTAGCGCCGTGCCCCGCCTCCCGGCGCCGCGCATGCGTCCCACTACAAATTACTTTTTATTATTATAATACCTCGCATGTCTCTCCGCATTATTAATACACTATAAAAAATAAATAATTTGTTCGTTTCCTAAGTTTTTTTAGTGTAATGATCATTAGGCTTGTATTAAAGCAATATTGAAGCTTCTTTCCATATGTTGTAGCTAGTAATGTGTGGTCTAGCTCCGTTTTAGATTAAAAAGGTTTCGTTTTCTACAATTTTCTGTATGTGCCGTTCTTCTGGCTTTTCTGTGATCTTTAAGAATGATCCCACTACGATCCCGGGCCCTTTAAGCAGGGTGTGAAAAAGCATGTCATTAGGCCGCCTTAGTGTGGGTCACCATGCTGAATTGTCCTTATTCGCATTGAGCTAGGTGAACACCGTCCTTGGATTCTGCTCATGCTTTCCATCAGGCGGAGCAGAGTCAGTTTGGCAGCTACAAATAAAAAAAACTTAAAAGGAACGAAAGTGTGCAACAGCAGCCGAAAAAGCGTGGGATAATTAATATTTGACCAAAGGGTGCACTCATCACTCTAGTTTGTCTTTAGTAGTAGGGAAGATGTCAGATGCTATCCTTCTTTTTTTAATGGTAATTGCAATTTTGAATTAAGAATTTTGATTTTAAATAAAACCACACTCAAGTATAAGTTATTTTGGTGTCTCTTAGAAAAAGTACTATTTTTTTGTGTCCTATAAAAGGTCATTCCAAAAATTAATACAAATATTTGATTAATGAAAGTTTGCATTAAGTAATAGAGGGAGAGACTAACAAAAAAGAAATTCACTTTCTGTTTCGTTTCAAGCTTTGATTTTTTGTTTCGGTCACACTTTTCTAGCTTTATTAATACTTTACCTGGTTTATGAACCGAATAAATCTTTGTAGCTTAAAAAGATAATTATGAACACAGATCGTAATGAGGCAATTCATATTTACATAATTACTCTTGAAGTAACTCAGAAATTATATGTACATATATTACCCCATTAAACTTTTTACACAAATTAATTAGTATTGAAACTGTTTCTACAATTTTTTTTTGTTTGCAACATTTATTTGGCTGCATGAATGGCTTAGTGGTTTAAGCGGTCACGTCGCTTTCTACTGCGCTGATTGTCGTGGTCTCAAACCCCACACGAGTTAACACTTTATATGATCTACAAATAGTTATTCTGAGTTTGGGTGCTCCTGGTGTCCGTTTCACGCATGACTGTAGGTTCCTCGAGACACAGGATGCGTGTTTGTGCAAGAGAAGTATTTATTAAAAAATAAACTTTTTCATTCTCATATTATTAATGTTATATCCTATTCTATTGCAATAAATCTAAAAGAGTATGTAATTACTAACTTGGCATAATTATAGGTTGTGTATTGTAAATAAAAGTGCTCCAACCGTACATTATAAATTTCACCTGTCAAATTAAGGTACCAATTAACCTTTGCAAAATCATTCGCATGTACATTTAGTTGCAACACTTTCTCTTGTCTACTTATGAATACAGAATATACACTTGCGACGACGAATGACAAATATTTTTATTTTTATATTATTAATCAGTTTAAAAAAACATCAGAGAATAAATACCGTACCGAGGGAGAGCCACGCTTCGGCATGCATGGACTGGCTCGACCGGAGTGATCCCACGGCCTCACAGAAAACCGGTGTGAAACAGCGCCTGCGCTGTGTTTCACCGAGTGAGTGAGGATACCGGAGGCCCATTTTTTTTTTTTTTTGACTTGGTGGAATGCCTTTACGCACTTCGCTCTCCCCCTGCGGGTACAGGGGGTTCGCTTTGTGTGGGACTCCTGACTGACACCAGCCAGACTACCCACTAAACCACCACGGTGTGCCACTCTGCGCCTGAGACGGGAGGGATCCGGGAACCGCTTTCTTACGCCATCCGGACCCCTCCCAGCGCCAGCCCGCACTGAAGCGGGCTCCGTCTCCGATGGTAAACTCTCAAGGTGGGCGACGTACGGCACACGCGTAACGTCGCACCCCTCGCGGGTGGCCTCTAGAGCGGTTGGGGGGGAAAACCCGTCCCACCCATCCGCGGCCACACTCAGGGCGGCATGAGGCGCTGATAGGCGTGCCTCCGCCGCCCGGTTCGCCGGCGGCGGATCGGGTCCGAGTGGAGATCGTCCTCCCGGGCCTTATCCGCCGCCTCCTTCTGCGAGATGACTTCCTCGCAGAAGGTCGCGACCGCGGTAAAACTGCTCTCGCCGCCGGCAGGATACCGGAGGCCCATAATCCAACCCTTCCCCTCACCCCCCTTCCCAACCCCCAAGGTCGCCAACGCACTTGTGACGCCTCTGGGCCATGGGCGGCGGTAAGAATATCAAACTCCTAATGTTAAATTAATATGTTTACTTTAGAATCCAGACGTTTGTTACTCGATGTCATTACAAGGTACTAGGTGCTACAAGGATTTTGTAATAACATAGTTGACTGTAGTGTAATTACGAGCAAGTTGTGTCTCATAGTACCCCGTATTGTCCATTGGCGGGAGAATCAAGTTCCCAAGCTGTTTCATACAGGCACATGCAAGACTAACGCTGGTGTCCGTGCACCCCTTCGCCGCATTGTGGATAGTTACAATACACATTTTTCTACAATTGATATATTTGCGCTTACTACTGTCAATTTATCAATATAAATAGAAGAATAAACAATAGTTGGCAAAGATATTGGTCTCTTAAAGAGGTTATGAAAAATAAAACCATACCTGTCTGAAAAAAAACAAAATTGTATAATACTTGCATCCTTCCGTGTCTCACATACGGTTGCGAGACCTGGCCATCCACACGAAAGATTGAGAAAAATTTAGAGTGTGTCAAAGAGGCAGGGAAAGAAGTATGCTGGATCTACGACTAAAGGATAAATGGAAAGCTTCGAAAATTAGAGAAATAACCAAGGTGGCTTATATAGGAATAAAAACAAGGTCATTGAAATGGAAATGGACAGGACACATGTGGAGATCGCAAGCAGAGAAATGGACTAGAAAAGTTACGGAATGGTATCCCAGGTATGGGAAGTGACATAGAGCAAGACCGGTAAAAAGGTGGGAAAACGATCTGCCAAAAGGATGGAGAAGAACTGCGCTAAACCGAAACAAATGGAGTGGATTAGAGGAGGCCTATGTCAGAAGACAACCTGACCTGTTTGCCGATAATGCTACTTGATCAGATATCATTTAATTAACTTTCAATTTAAAAAAAAAGAAAGTGTAAATCAGGTTACAGGAAATAAAGGCTATTTTTATTTATTTTGTATTTTTACTCATATTGATAAAAAACAGGCCATTAAACTTTGCAATCTATTAATTAGCTGCAGTAAATTAATTGAAATTCACTCAAGTACAAAATAGAGCTTACCAGAGCCCAAACCCCAATCTCCCTGAGTCAGGTGGCTCCAATTGACCCGTATATGAATATTACGAAAAAAATATACCTATGTCTCACACACATCCTGTATAAGTACTTAATACTCACATAGCGTTTTATATTTCCCATTTTAAATACGTTTGCAACTAAAGTACAGAGATTGCGACCTGATTTTTTCCACATATCTTATGATTAAATTAACTGGCTGGTTGTAACATGGTGAAGTCGTTGACTCTTCACATGTAATACCACACTGGCTTAAGTTGTGTTCTTTATCTACTGACGTAGCAAGCTGGCTACGATACACGTGGCCTAAAGTGCCACCTACTCACAAAAATCGTTAAATTCTAAGCTGGCTATCCGCTCCTTATCTCGATTTCAATAATCGATTTAAATATCGCAGGATCCTCGAAACACGATTTATTTTCTAGACCTATCCTCAGATCTCTTCCTACATGTCAAAGTAAGTACCTGTATTATGAGTTTGGAACGTTAGAATTAGTTTCGAATGCAAGAATTTATTTTTAAATCAGTAAATACCATTTCTATACATTTTTTTCCCTCCTTATTTAAATTTGGTTATGTCTTATTTGATAATACTAATATTACCATTATTCGGACTAAAGTTACGCTCCATAACAAAATATATTTCTATATTAGTTATGCTGAAAAAAATGTTATTTGTTCTTTATATGTCTTTTGGAACTTCTGGCTCACCTGGATTTGAGAATTAAACTTACAAAAGAAACATACGTACCCACAATTTTACATCAAAATCGCCGTGAGATATAATAAAAGTAAAAACATGAATACCACAACATAATAGTCGGTTGTTGAGGAATCGAACCCGCACCGCGAAGTTGTAACAGAATCAATTGGACACACCTCACCGGGCACAGAAAGCAAATTGCCCTTGGTCAATGAAAAAAATACTTCTAAGAAAGCCCTGTGGATATTATAATCTTGATTGTGTTGAATTCACGTTTTATAAAAAAAGATATGTCATTTATTGTCTATGCTTTTCATTGGACCACTTTATTGCTTTTATTAAATTTCTTCTTAGAATTATTACACAGACTATATATCATAATTTTAGACTTCGTATAAAATTACAGCATTGGACAATTGGACCGTTTCCAGAAAATTATTTATTTCAAAGCAGCGATAGTTTAAGTACGGGACAACTATCTATTGGCGCGTAAATAACATAGACAAGACGACGCAAGTGTGTTTTATTTTTAATTTCTAGAAACATGTTACTATAATTGAAATCAATGTTGATACGTTCTTGTTTACAGTCATCCGTATAATCAAGTCATTCGAAAAATCAAAAGTGTTTGAATTTTATTAAATTAAGTATCCTCAAAACTAACTAGACCTAGAAACATGGTACTTTTTATCTCTTTCTTGTTAAACATACTCTTTTGCTATCGTCACAATACATCCATCCCTCATTCTTAACTATATCTATACAAATATACAAAATTGAAGTGTCTGTTTGTAATTTCAAATGTAAAGCTTTTCACTAAATGTATACATCCGACACCTTCATCAAAAACCCTTTTCTTTTTAATTTTGTCTATCTGTAATAAGATCTAATAAAACGAAAACAATGATTTCGTACGGAACCAAATCAAAAATAGGAAATAATTTTGGTTGTAAAAAGACTTGATGCTTGATAGTTTCCAACATAAGATAACTATTAGTGTTATTTATAAATATACAGTTACTTTAAATTAAATAACGCTGTATTAAATTATTGTACGCCGTTGTATTTTACTACTAAAACACAAAATGGCAGGTTTATTCTAAATTCGAAAATCACTGTCAATCAAGTCAATCTACCATAATAGTTAATATTAGGTCCTTACATAACAAATTGGCGTTACGTCCCGCTGGCCACTTTGATCTGAAATATATACTCTTTGGTTGAGAATTCCAAATTCAAAGTTATTCATCCATTTAGCTGGTATGTTTGAGATTGTAGCATATTCATTAATTTGTTTTTTCCTCATTACTTTTTTCTTTGAGATCGCTCATCTCGTACAACGGAAAACTTGAAATATCGTTTTACTTACGAGTTCTACCGTTGCACCAGTGCTGCAGAAACAGTTCGAAGGATTAACGATGTGTCGCAAAAGAAAACACGGTACATTTTTGGTTCCAATTTTTTGTTTTTAAAAATTTCGACCTTAATAACAAGCCCCGCGGACGGCCGGAGACCAAAATGGATAATTAAGAATTAAAGTTCACAGTTAGCAGCAGGTGTAGCTGTAAGTGAAAACTGTTTTAATTCACTTGAAGCAAATAGAGAATAAAAAAGCATAAGTCGTGTTACATTGCTCCATCGGCACAATAATGAAGGGATTTTAAATCGGTTCATTACCTGTAATGCAAAGAGAATTCTGTACGATGTACGATGTACGAATGGGAAGCTCTCGTCGCAATGGCTGAACTCTGGAAAACCAGCCAAATCCTGACCCAAGCGAAAATTAACTCAAAAAACCTACATGTGAGTGTTTGGTGGACTAGTGCCGGTGTCGTTCACTACAGCTTTCTAAAATCTGGTCAAACGATTACGGTAGATATATATAGTCAACAACTGCAAACCATGATGGAAGAACTAGTTGCAAAACAACCGAGTCTGGTCAATCGTTCTAGGCCACTGCTGCTTCAGGATAATGCTGGATCACGCGCTGCACAACAGACGGCCGCTGCACTAGGGAGCTGCAATTGGAATGTGTGCGACATCCACCGTGCTCCACGGACCTTGCTCCAACTGAATTTGGATAACTTCTAACAACAACAAAGCCAAGGGGTCAATAAACTACCTATGAGATGGTACAGATTTTGATTAATTAAATATATTTTACTAATAAAGACTTTATATTCCTCCCACACCAAACGCTAATCGCCTTAGCAAGCACCTAACGCCTTCCATATTTCCACAAAATGGCATCCTTATTCTAAATTCAATCACAATGAAGGCTAAATTAACTGGAAGTGTTTACGCCTGTAGAATGACGCGATATCGGATATTTTATCTCATTCAAATTCATTCTCGAGAGATTAGCCAGAGCGATATTTAAATATAATACGATGCAAACTTTTTAGCTTTAAATGAGCAATCAAACCTTTTTCTGGGTCACTATTTAACGTTAATTAAAAATACCGACGTCGCTTAGCGCAAGATAAACGTAAACACATCAAGGTGACCAGACCAAAGTACTGTAATATATACTTAATTGGTCGATATGAGCGATAAAGTGTATGTAGAAATTTCGGTTTTATAGCCCAATGTAGGATATATAAAATTTTTACGATGTAATCTCTATCTTGAGACTCTTAAGTGTCTTTTTAATTGGTTTCTTACCTTTGTAATTCACTAGTGTGTACTTTTTGCGTGTTTAGAAAAACAACATTCAATAAATAATTAAATTAGTGTGATGTGAAAAAGTAGATCAAAGTTTGATTTATGAACAGTTAATTAAATCAAAATGGTGGTCGCCCGCGGCTTCTTATGCGTGGTATAGCCATAAATATTAAGTGATGGTGTAAAATAGTTTTTTTTATACCATAGAGTAGTAATTTAAAAGTGTTGCGTGGGTAACACCCACTTTTATTTAAATATAAGTTAGGGATATTTTCAAAATGTTCTTAATTAATCAAAATGGAGCGAAAGACGATGATTATATTAGTTAATAAAAATTATAGGTGTACATTTACGATAATGTACCTAACATAATATTTAGATATTTTAATAATGTTTTGGTTCGTAATACATATATCATACACAATAATGAAATTGTTGTGTTTAAAAAAAAGTGTGTTCATTTTAGCAAAGCAAGACGTTATAGATTATATACATAATAGATCCATTCTGTTTGAGTGTATCGGGGTTGCAAAAGTGTCTGAGCCTTGAGTTTTTTAGAAAGTAAATTTACAAAAAAAGGAAATAGTTGAAGCTCTTCACTGCAAGTTAGGACTTGAAATAGGCCACTGTTATCTACTTTTTTGCAATTGTACCTATCATGTTAGCTGCAAGTCCTCCATAACATAAATAAATAATTAAAGTAAATTACTCAGAAGGAACTTTTCAATTTAAAAATAATATATGTTTTCTTTCTCCATTTTGACACATATTTTGGCGGTAACTCACATCGCACCACATTGTCATAGTCATCGCGTTATGAAATGTACAAATTAAACTTATAAACTTGCCTCAATCGTCAAGATCACATAGGATCAACAGGTCGCCTCGTGGGCTATGAACATTAATCAACTGAATCCATTGTCTATCACAATGGAATGCCATCTATAGTTAATAAACGTAATTAAATACCATTATCACAAGAGCGGCCATTTTGAATAGAGCTGGCCCTCCGATGTAAAAGGAGTGATGTAATTAGAAAAGGTTTTTAAAACAAAACTATTCTATATCGAATGTATTAAAGGCAACCGAGTGAGCTTTCAATAACGACTAATGAATACCGCAGGCTCTTTTTGTTAAGATTTTTCTTGGATTAAAAAAGGTTGGATATGTATCAGTTTTATTTAAATTTATCCTCTGTAATCGATAGTAATAAATTATCTGTTTGCCGCTCAGAAAAGCTCTGTTTTGATATCTTCAATGTCTAATAATATTATATTAGGAAAGGGTATCATGTCCCTCCAACACAAAGGGAGGATCCTCCGCCCAGGCGAGGTGATCATACCTAGCGGGCCACTGCCCAACACTGCCCAACGGTTGATGTTGGGTTGTTGTATACACGTTAATCGGCGCGAGAACTTTTATTGCGCGATTCAGGATTGGATGTTTTTTAGTTTCCTTAGTTACTCCGTAGTTAGTAGAAACATGCTACAGCGACATCTACTGTGTATATTGTTTGTGATAGATGTGTGTGTGTTTCTGTTGTTGCGTTGTATGTGGAAGTCACCTCAAGTTTAATGCTTCGAAAGATGGGAAGAATTAACCAATACTAGTCTCACTGAAAAATAATAATAAAACTTATAAAAAGTTTAATTAAAAAAAAAATTGAAATTTCCAAACACAGAAATAAAAAGAAAACAGTTATTCGATTTTTTGAGGCTAATAACGTCAAAGTCAAATGACGTGGAATTGATGACGTGTACCTATTGTGAATTAGTACATGCATGTTTAATGTTTGGGTTGTTATAAAGGAATTTCATGCGAAAAGCAATAAATTTATCCACATAACTTGTATATAACAAATCAAATATCTGAAACAGAACACTGAATAATTAATTATGTGATATGATATGGAGAATGAAATGAAGAATGTTATAAAAAGTAAAAAACTCTAAGTGCTCTGAAGTGCTCTAAATACTTTAAGTGCTTTCCACCGAGTAAGTTTATGAAAGCAAATTCTAATTCATCCAGCGCAAGCTCGAGTTACAGCCTGCAGGTGTCTATAACCACAAACAGTGAGCCACATACCACCAAGTGATCTATCTGATCGTTTGACTTACGATATAAAAGGAAAAGCCAAGTAAATTTATAAATTTTCTTATTAATTACTTATTCAGTTAAAATATCAAAAGCTGTTGATGATGAGAGTTTAATCGAACTAGAACTGAAATGTGAAAAATATAAACATTAATTTGTTCACATAAACAGTTTAATTACATAGGTAAAATATTAACTATGTACAAGCCTTCGCAAAATTATAATTCTTATCCAATCCATTGAATAATCTAGGATGTCCGCCGTCGAGACAGTGACGTCGGCATATTTTTTCTTATCGATAAAAAGTATCTCTCGGTGGGTTTAATATCGATATCGAGTTAAATAATTTGGGCTTTGAAAGCTGTTTTTGCTGTGCACGGCTGAGAGCTTAATCGATGTTCCGAATACAAAGCTATTTTTGATTCGCTCAGTGTACTCGCCATAATGGATGTAATGTACAGGAAATACCTATGTATGTACTCTATGGTGTTTTTATTGAAGACGGTATTGAAAAATGATAATATGGCGATGGTTACGTAGCATCTAATAATTCGTACTTATTATTCTGCGGTCCAGGGTTCGAACTCGCTTAGTCGCCCTAAGAGGTATATGTGACGCGAGATTCATGATATGAAGATATATATTTTACTATAAAAATGATAAGAGAATTTATTCGATGGAAAATGTTTGGAGCTATTTTATCATAATTAATATAATAAATATATAAATATTTCGGAAATCTAACACACAACGCCATCTAGTCCCAAGCTAAGCAGAGCTTAACACAAGCTCTGCTTGCTTGGAACTAGCTTGCTAGCTTGCTTAGCTTTCTCTAGGCTACTAATATTGATATACTTTTTTTGTTAATCCAACTACTCCGAAACTCCGATGCAAGTATTTCAGATTGTACAAACATTTGGTGTGACCCGTGAATGGAACCCGAGACCTCAAGCGCAGCAGTTGCATAAGCTTATGCTACGCCATCCAGGCAATTGAAATTATCATGTATTAATACTTAATAGTATTGATACTATCAAAATACCAAGAAAAACAATTGACTGAGGTTTATTTCAAGTACCTAATAGTTCAATCCGTATATTAAATTAACACAGTGCGTATGCCTTATTGTCTGCAGTATTTATGCAACACATAATATAAACATATAATGCAACATGCAACACATAATATGTCAAAAGAACAACCACAATTTTTTTATTAACCATATTTACCATAGACCACACAGCACCCAGGTGTCATCGGACACATCTTCGCTTCCTTTGTAAGGACGCAATTAGTTCTACCGAAATGAATTGCAAAATACTTGAACGGAGACCCTTCGAACGGGTGCTTTCAAAGCATAAAATACGGATTTTGTCTATTATTGAGACGTCTTCAACTAGCTGAGTCACCCAAGGCATCGGTAACAAACCTCCAAGGAGATCCACAATAGACGAACAGAATTCATCAAAACGGTCCTAAAAAGAAAAAAAAAACTTCACACATTTTATAAAGTCCAAAACTGGCCGAATCCGAACGCATCGGGCGAGACATCATCGGCCGAAAAAAAGAAATAAAAGCAAAATGGAGGCAGCGCGCTTTGTGGCGGGCCGCCATTACCGAGTCCATTACGCCGGTCGTAATTACCAGTCATTAGAGATGGGTCTGCTCCCGCAACCAGCGCCATTACCACGAACAAGATATTGCCTTTTAATATCACCGCATTGGCATCCATTGCCAACGGAAGATGTATGCATTGTTTGTTGCAGTAAGATTATGTATTATCTGTTTAGTAAAGGCATTGATAATTCGCAGATACCAATAAACTAAAGAAATCTACGTAATTCTTTTCTTTAATATAATAATAATATTTTTTATTTGTCTCATAATGGTCTTATTATGCTTAGCCAGTTTACCATACCCAACTACTACGACTAAACAAATACGATAAAAAGTTATTGCTGAATAGAATGTTCAGAGCAAAACTATTTTCGTATTCTTTAGAAGTATAGTTAGTGTCAATTTTAGGGCCAATTTATTTAACATTTTCACATCGATTGCTGTTTGTTTGTATTTATTTTATTATCACAATGGATCTCCTACCCAGTATAATATATAATTTTTTTAACCCATAGTATAAGAAAAGATTTCACATATTGAGAAATTGTTTTTCTTAAGGATAGAAATAATTTTCTTTACGTAACCGAAGTCGAAGACAACACATAATACAATACAACATTAATCGGAGGAAACTAATAGGTTTAAAATCGAATTTTAGTCTAAATATTGTCTAATTTGTGTTAAGCTTTGTGCGTTTATTCTAGAGCAAACATTTTAACAACGGAATATTTGTTATGAAAACCGTTTCGTACAAAAACAGAAAAGGCAATGATTAGATAAAAAGGCTCGTAATTACACACGAAATATCCCAAACGAGGGCAAGATTCATTTTATTGTTATTATGTGTCATCAAAATAAGCCAAACTTTGGCATCACTAAAAAAATAATTATCTCCGCGCCTCTTGGCGGACAAACTAAAAATACTTTTAGATATGACGAGGTCGTTCCGACTTCTCAGTCTCATTTTGAATAGGAAGAAATGTTCTGATCATATATGGTGGTCTTTGAATACATGGGTCCCTCCCCCAAATGTTTTTATGCTTTTGGTGTATTTTACACCTCTCATATTTTTTATTATAGTAGTTATAGGGACATGGTCTTTATTATCTTTAAAGCCCCCAGCCTTTGAACTAAAATCCGGTTACGCCATTGTTTGAGTACACACTGGAAATATTTTGAATTGAAGAATGGCGACAAATATGGACAACATTATTTTTATCCATTTTTTAAATAGACCTTCTGAGAATGTATCACATAATGGCAAAAACTACAAAAACCTTTTCTGCTTAGTGAAATTATTTACAAATCAGTTTGTTTCTGTTAAACTTAAGTTGGATTTATTTCATCTATTCTATACAAATAAATAAAAAATTGAAGTGTCTGTTTGTAATTTTAAATTAACAGTTTTCACTAAATGAAGTATATACAATACGGCACTTACATCAAAAAAGCAAATTAAAAGTTTTGTCTGTCTCTTAGTTCCGGCTAATATTTGGAACGACTAGACAGATTTTGATAGAACATTACTTGGCAGATAGCTGTTGATATAAGGCGGTACTTTGGCTACTTTTTTTAGACTACCTTAACCCCTAGACGTTACCCACTGTGGTTGTTGTATCGCCGATAACGTACTTATTTGTTTTGAAAATATAACATACCTGCATTGATGTTTTTATTCAGATTTTTTAATTTCAGTGCTGTAGAGCGCTGAAATTAAAAAATCAGTGTGCAATAAGCAGTCATTATGTAAGACACATATAGATGATCAGTATGTAAGACTAAAGTTTCTCTCAGTCTCAAAGACTCTTCTTAGTTCCGTCACGTTGTCGTCCCGTGGTCCATAAAAAGACCTCGATTATAGTGTAATTTAGTCCACGGAGGACATATGTTTTTTGTTCCGTGAACATTGTCATTCCGACCGGATTTGAAACTAAATAGATAAACGCATTGTTTTTTGTACATAGATAACATTTTTGTATACTTTTAATGAGGGGTTGACGAGTCTAATATCATGAAATGAGGACGCTGAATGTTATGCGTGGACTTTGTGACTTACACAAAAAAATTGAGGGAAAAACACCTTTTGTCTGCGGCTTCCATTCGCTTAAACGCTCTTTTCCTGTCCCTCGAAATCAGTATAGTTTTTTAAATGTTTCATAAGATTCGGTTAAGTAATTTAAACAGGAAACGGTGTGAAACAAACAAGTGCTAAAATTGCATGAACGGATGGTGTATTTGTTGGTTTAAGCGGTCGCCTCACTACTTATTACTGTGCTAAGTGTTGTAGGTTTAATTCGGATATGGGGCAATACATAGGCATTGGTTTATAATAAAATCTTTTTTTCCGAGTCTGTATGTTCTTTGTGTCCAATTGATGTGTGATTATTAATTCTAATAATTAAAAGCAATTTAAAAGTGTGCTATGAATGTATGTACATATGTATGGATGAACGTAACATAGATTTGTACATATATATTAAAGTTAAACCTATACTGCCTTTGAAGCTATTTTGGTTTCACGTACATATACAAGAAAAAGTTTAAGCAACAAATATAACCAATGCTACCCGAGTCATTATTTCGAATCTATTGATCTCATTCATTAAAATAGGGTCAGTAGTTTTAACGCTACCGCGGGACGTACAAACATACACAAAGATAAACAAAACCATTAGCCTTCCTTTTAGCTTCACCGTAGTCTGGTAATAGGACATCATATACGTATTAAATTCTTCTTTTAATAAAGAAAAAAGAAAAGAATATATATTTAGGGTAAAATATTCAAGTATTTATACAAAAATGGAAGACATGAGATGTTAAAAACGACTTAATTTTAAATTATTTGGTTAATTTAAATATTATATTAATAAGTACTTTTTTAATGTTTATTCTTTATAAATAATCATTAAGCTTTCAGTAAGACAGCCATCATATTTTAATAAAATAAATTCGCTATACATTAACGAGTCTGGACGAGTCTTAAAACCTGCAGTGTGTCGCCGAGATGCCCATGCGCAGTCGGCAAGCTTTGTGACGTCACGCAGCTAGGGTTGTCGCGCACGTTCAACAGTATATTACGCACATAAAAAGTAATAACTACAATTTAATTAAGTGACAACTCAGACAATAATGTGCGTCGTTAATATCACTGAGGTAAAAAAAAATTATTGCTTAATAAAGATTTGATATTGGTGTTTAATATTGATGGAGGAAAATAAAAAAAAATGTTGAGTGTTAAATACTATGGTATTTTATACTAGCGACCCGGCCCGACTTCGCAGGGAAGTCTTGGAAAATTCTCGGATTTTTTTTTGTGGAATCGCATGCAAACGAGCAGACGTATCGCCTGATGGTAAGCGATTAATTCCCTTCCATGGGCATTTGCAACACCAGAGGTGTCACAAGTGCGTTACCGGCCTTTGGGTAATGGGGAGGATGGGGATGGGAGTGAGGATGGGTTGATAGTTTTCACTCGGTGAAACACAGCGCAAGCACTGTTTCACACCGGTTTTCTGTGAGGCCGTGGTATCAGTCCGGTCAAGCCAGCCATTCATGCCGAAGCGTAACTCTCCCACGGATTATTCTTCTACAATTTTTTGATTATTATTATTTTTTATGGAATAGGGGGCAAACGAACAGACATATCGCCTAATGGTAAGCGATTACCGCCGCCCATGGATACCCGCAACACCAGAGGCGTCGCAAGTGCGTTGCCGGCTTTTACTGGGTGCGGAGGGTATACCCTTCCCTCTCAACACCCATCAAAGGACGGCATTGTTAACTAGATGGCGCTGCAGGATACAGGTTTTATATTAAGGTTTAAACTATTTTTATTAAATTGTTTCCTTAATCGAACTGGTTATTTTATTCAGTTAGAATGCATTTACTCATTGACACATTCTTATCTCAATGATTTTAATTACGTATATTCCACATTATTCCTACTTTATTATTTTATTACTTTGCCAACCCTATCGTAACGGCTGTACGATCAACCATTAAATCATTTAGTCTGCTCATTCCACCATAACAATCAGTGTGACAACCCTATAACGAATGGAAAAATAAAAACTCGAAACGCTGCACTTCCGATCAAATTGACAGCATGTATTTTGTCCGCAATTTATTTAAATTAAGCTAGTCTTTAATAAAATGTAATCTCTTGTGAGTGATATTAATACAGATGTACAGTTTCATTATCGACACTTCCCCGTCGCCGAATACATATAAACTTATCAGGGGGCTTAGTCTGCCGTGATAATTGAGAAAGCAGTAAGTTAGAAGAGCCGTACCATGCTTGTTGTCTATCAAAAACCCATAATAAGCAGTGGGACGCTGCTGGCTCGGGTGTACTCTCAGGAGAGGGTTAAGGCCATACGACCCCACTCGGATCAAGTGCGGGTTGGGGACTAGCTAGACTACGTTGTGATTACGTAATCTTGCCGTTGAATGTTTTTAAGCCGCCCAAAGGTTTCCAACTAAGCTTCACGGCTGTTATCCTATGATAACAACTGGGACCGACTGATTAACGTGACTGACGAATCACGGAGACGCTTATAATAACAACAATCACCCATCCAGGTACTGACCGTGCCGTCATTGCTTACCCTCGGTGATTGTTTCTAATCATCGAGTGCAACTGGGCTATGAGCGCCTGCTGTATCTAACAAGAAAACGCATTACATGTTTGAAACCTAGATAGGAATAAGCTTGTTTATGGTACATTCCAAATAAGCAATAAAAAATGGTTACCCTTGTCTTACTGTCCTCTCTATTACCACGCAGTATTATGATTATATTTCAGTATCAACTCCGGCACTAGAATCTTAGGATTTTTTTTTTTTTTTTTTTATATTTAAGCTGCCAAAATGACTCTGCCTTGCCTGATGGAAAGCATGAGCAGAATCCAAGAGTGGTGGTCACTATCCTCAATGCGAAAAAGAACAATGCAGCATGGTGACCCACACTATGGCGGCCTGGGGGGAAAGGGGATGGTGAGGGGGATAGGGGGCGTTGGATTGGGGTATGGGCCTCCAGCGTAAGCGCTGTTTCACACCGGTTTTCTGTGAGACCGTGGTATCACTCCGGTCGAGCCGGCCCATTCATGCCGAAGCGTGGCTCTCCCACGGTATGGCTCTCCTAATTATCTGGTGCGGACCACTTGCAACGCCAGTCATGGTCACTATGATGATCGAGCTGGTGTGAAATAAACTCGCACCAGACCATCAGATTTGAGTTTATGTGTGCTTCTGTTTCATCTCAAATCCAGATATAGTAACCGCCTTTAAGAAAAAAAAATGCATTTAAGAGCACAGAACAGATATGGAATATGCATAAAAATTTTATTTCTCTCAAATACTTTTTCTAGATTCTTTATTGTCTTTGCAGTATTCTTTAAAGGTTTTTTTTATTTAGTGATTAATTAGACTCATAAAATATTTTATTAAATAAGGGAGGAAAATTCAAACAAAACTAAACGCGTCAGTATTGATCGAAACGAAATGTAACGTCGATAAACAGTTCATCGAAATTATCGGAGTCCAAATTCAAACTGTGTTAGTGTATTTGTGAATAAAATTACCTTCCTCCATGTTTTTATAGCAATTAAAACTGTAAATAAGTATAGAGTAACTGAAACACTGAATAGTAAACAACCCGGAATGACAATGATAATGTGGCTGTGTCAAAAGCGCGCGCAATATGGCGGCGTTTGAAAATCAGGTGTTTTTAATTTCACTTTGAAAATTAGTTTGACTGTTTTCAAGCATATTCATATTTTTTTCTATGTTAAAGAGACGTAAATGGTCAGAATAAGAAATAAAAAAACATGCATATTGCCTATTACTTTTTAAAAGCGTCAGAAAACATCCAAATTAAAAAATAATATTAATTATCTTTAATCAGTAAGAATTCTCGTCGTGGTTTCATTTAACATTTTACTTTTAATGTAAACCTTTAATCAGCCATTTTCTAACCGCCAATACAAGCTACGTGTCTACAAGAATATCTTTACATGATGACAGTAATGATGTCTTAGTATTTCTTAATTGCCTCCATTTATTTATTCCACACAATAAAGTGGTAATGGTCGGACTTGACTTACTTTTTGCTGCATAATTTTTCCGACTGAGAATCGTTTTAGTTGTATATAATGCGGTTGTTAGGTAGGTATATATATTAGGCCATAAAATATTATGTGAAAGCTGTGAAAAACTACTGTGAAAATTAAAACTACATAGCTCATAATGGACACTTTCCAAGCCTGCGTCCTATATCTTATGAAGAGTTAGCTATTCATATGCTGTTCATTCATTTTTTTTAAATTTTAAACCATTATTTTGGTAGTTGTAACAGTGTAACTGCAGTTCTCAAATTATAACAGTTCATTATACAATGACTGTAATCATTAAGCGAAAACGTGTTGAGAAAAAAATATGAGAATGACGTTAAAAGCTAATGACGTTAAAAGCTAAATCTACCAGATGTTTTACCAAATATATTAAGTACGATAATTATTCCCCATATTTTCTTGTATGCACTTTTATTTAAATCAATTAGCTTTGTATTATTTGCGCTGCCGTACCTTTCAACTCATCTAAATTCGTATGCTAGGAGCAGAGGACAGGCAAGGTGAGGCATTATACATAAAAGAAACGTTAAAAAAAGATTTTTGTTTTTCGCGACGCTTTAAAAAAAGTTCTTTTTGCGAACAGTATGCTGCAAATCTTCTGCGTATTACAAACGTACCTACCTAGCATTAAATTATGCACTTAAACAAGGTAATACGTGCAGGTGTTGCCATGTCCGAAGTTGCCGCCGCTCCGCCGATACGCCATCTAACATCGTGACAGGAAATGCAACTAAATGACGCTAAGCAAATATTTACATGTGATACAGTGAGAAAAAAAGCAAATGTAAAGAACTATGTCTAACTCAAACATGTTTGTGGCGAGAATTTTTTTCGTTAACTGCCTCGGTGGCGCAGCGGTAGCATATGCGACTGCTGTTCTTGAGGTCTCGGGTCCGATTCCCGGGTCAGATCAAATGTTTGTATGATCTACAAATGTTTGTTTCGGAGTTGGGGTGTTTTTTATGTTTGATATGTATGTATTTACAAAAAAAAAGTATATATGTATTTATATCAGTTGTCTAGTACCCATAATACAAGCCCTACTTAGTTTGGAGCTAGATGGCGTTGTGTGTTAGATGTCCGAAATATATATTATTTGTTTTATTTGTAATACCTACCCGCATGACTCGGTATCAAGAAACAAATTGTAACGGTATTTGCTTTTTAGTAAATTTTCCAAATATTAATCCTAGCTAGATCGATTTGCCGCCCGCGAAACCCCCTGCATAGGTACTAAATTCATGAAAATCGTTGAAGCCGTTTCCAAGATTCAGATTTATATATACTAGCCGAACCGTGCATACTTCGTTGGGCTAACCCCCAAGTACCAACTTTTTCGACAAAATATATTACACAAAAATATTATTTTTAACTGATTTTTTAAACCATAATGAAATATCGCCTTTGTCACTCCCGAATAGTATCGCTTTCTGTTAGTGAAAGAATTTTCAGAATCAAATCAGTACTTCCGAACATTACCCATTACAACTATACAAAGTTAGAAACTTTACCTCTTTATTTTAGTCGTATAGATAAAGGTTTTGAATGCCGTTTTTTAATTATTTTTCCCTAAACAATAAAGGTAATCATAGTAGGAATATACACAATATTAATATATCCCATTTCGCTTTGATCTTCAGAAACATACATGACATGAAACGTATAAAAAAAACACTCAAAACAAACGCTGTGTCAGCGTTGTCCCATATTACGATCGAACTCGACGCAGTATCTGGCAGTTTAATAGGCAGCGAAATAACCGCCTAAACCACTGAGTACGCCATTCATGCAGTCATTTATATATACATATATTCATACAGTGTATACATGTATGTATAAATAAAAACTAGTTATCAAGAAGATTCCAGCTAGGTTCATGAAGCGCATAGTATAATTGATAATAGATAAATGTCAGCGAGATAGGCACGCGATTTATGGACATCCGGCCCGCAGTGGTACACAGTCTACAGTCAAAGTAATCAGACAGACTGGTATCCGGGCTATTTGTTTATGTTATGTACTGTATGACAATCTGTAATAAGACACCGGAGAGATTAAATGGACGTCTCGTTACTAACCCACGACTTGTTCCAAAGACATTCCGCATATCTATGAAATAAAAATGTTATATAATCGCAAAAAGGGGTACAAAGCAAGAACTTTGTACCCCTTTTTAAGAAAGTTATGTAAATATATTTATATGAGAGGAGGGGAGGGGAGTAGAAAGGTTAAAACAATTTAAAAAAAACTATAGTCTAATTTCGAAAGCACCAGCAGAATATTAAAGAAATGAGAGTAAGACCTACTTTGATGTGCTTACTAACTAATAAATTATATCATTCATTCCTTAATTTCATACTGTTAATTCATATACCGCCCACGCAGATGGACACACCGATTACACGAGGCCCTATCGTAATACCAGCGGTGTAGTTCCTCAGACCACAACAATATGCTAAAATAAGCCTTTTCTGGCATTGCACAGGGCATTTTAACTTGCTGTCCATTTTTATTAAGCATACTGTAAACCATGTCCTGTGAATGTTAGAATAAATGATTTTTGTATTTTACTTTGCATTTGAATGAGATTGAATGGGATATAAAAATATATCTCGGACGGAAAAATATTTTCCAAATTGGTTTATTAAGAAAGAAGTATGTACTTAGGTAAAAAAAAGTTTATGAAGACGTAAAAACTTTTGTTTTTTAAATATTGAAAAGTAAAGTATTTGAGTGATTGGGTGACAGAGCTTTGTTCGTTATATTTATTTTTGTAAATTTTCTAAAATTGAATGCTAGTTAGATCTATTTATTGCCCCCGAAACCCCCGGCAAACTAAATTTCTTGAAAATCGTTCGACCCGTTTCCGAGATTCAGATAATATATATACAAGAATTGCTCGTAGGTATAAGTAGGTAGGAAAATACATTTTATGTCTAAAAACAAAGCCAATCAATATATCAAGTTGTTTCTACATCCAGTACACCGGGACTCCATGTCGGGACATACAATTTATTGCAAGATTGCAATAGTCTCACGAACCGACTACCCGCAGCTAAACATGATTGCGCAGCCATCCGATACTTCGATTTCATGTTGTTTTCTTGATAAATAGCTATTTAACGCTAATAATGGGTATTTAGCTACATTCCAAGCTTTTTAGTTTTTTATCAATGGTGAGTATATTATGACATGGATGTGACACGGTACTGTTTATTATTATTACACCTTTTATTTTTAGTTTCACCTGTCACGATACTTGTCTATAATCAAATCTTGCAAGTTAAATTTTACAGGTTTCCGATTGAGCTGAAACCTTTAGTTTTGGTGATAATGCAATTATACGTAATCGGGATTATTATTAATCCAAAATGGCCGCCGCAACAAAATGGCGTCGTTCATATTTCTGAATAACCCACTCAATATGGGTACCGAATGAAAGACCTTAAAGTTTATATTTTATTTTTTAAATGAATCACTTGCTATGTATGTCAAAGCCAGGAATTCAATTTAATACCAGTGCACGTGTTTCCCTCGCACCATAGTTACCCCGCTAAAAGGATCAGAGATTACAATCTCAGATCCTTTAAGTGGGGGTGAAACACCATAATGATATCATAGCTCTCTAGGCTGCCACGGTACGGTTCACCATGCTGCATTGACTACTAACGCAGGGAGAATGTTGGTCACCACTCATGGCTTCTACTCATGCTTTTTCTATCAAGCAGAATGAGTAATTATAGCAGCTTTGTATATAAAAAATTTGGCAAACAAGCAAAGGGGTAACGATACCTGCAAGTCAAAGATTTTGGCCTTTGACCCTGCGTTCCGCTGGAGTCTGAGAAAGGGAAAGTTCGGAAACTCACGTTTTAGTCTTTAAAGTAATTCAAATCAATGTAGTTATATAAATAAACTAAACACTGCTATTAACGTAACTCATTACATTAAACATAAAACAGACATGTAACGCTCTGCAAATCGTTACTGTGAATTATAGTTCTTTTAGCCATAATAACTAATGTATCGTTAAGATAAACAGCTGCCAAGATCAAGTGCTCTATGCTTGATGAATCTTTAACGATCGTAATGTTAGGGTTGACCATAGACCAACAATGTACCCGTAGGTATACTTTAAGGTTAACTTAGTATAAGCCCAAACGGGCCTACGCATTACACTGTTATGACACAGAAAGTATCTATGTGTGCGTGAAATTATGAATGTTTTGTTTTAATTTTAGGTGTGACGTCGTAGTGACAGGCGATTGTTTTTGTGTTGTGATGGCCCCTGTTGCTCTTTAGGGTTGACAGTTAAACTAGACATGAACAACTTGACACATCAGACAAAGCCCACTGATCCCAAATTAGATGAGAGTTTGAGTAATCAGACTACTGACAAACGTACTTGTAGACGTCTGTACGAACTTTTTCTAAAATAAAAACAACCTAAGTTACTCCCTGTAACATCAGCTATTTAAGTAGTAATATAGATCTATCATGAAAACTAATTCTTATAATTGGCTTAAAATAGACATTAGCAATTATATTTTTACTTCTGCAATGTTTACGACCAACATACAGTCATATTTTTCTTCCGTAAATATTTTTAAAATTTCTGAAAAACTTATTTTAATAATTATGCCCGCTTTAGTTTCGTATTGGTAGTGAAAAAAAACTTTTAAGGTTATCTTTTAATTTATTTCTATACAAACCTTTTCCTAGCAATTAATAATAAACCTTTCAAACATCTAACACACAACGTCATGTAGTCCCAAACTAACCAAAGACTTAACGAACATATAGAAAAAATAATTTTAAAATCTGGTACAGCCGATTGATAGTTATGCGCGTACATACATTTTATTCATTCTTTTTAATATAAATTAACGACCAATACAAATCATGACTTTTCTCACGTACAGAAAGTGTGTCATTTTATATGAGGTTACTAAATCCAAACCAATCCTATATCAATCCACCAAACGGTGTAAACCAGGCCAAAATCCCCTTTATAAAAAGAGGCGTAAGTTCAGCGATGTTGAAATTATACATATTCACTTGTAAACTGTGCAACGTATATGACATAACATTATAACATTTATTTAAATCTAATACAATATGATTATGAACACTAACACTATAGACAAGTATAAATTTATGAGCTTTTTCTTAAATCAAATAGAGCGCGCTTTCCAGGCTTCCGATTTAGTCACTGCCGTCATTTTTCACCTCCTGAAATTGCAGGAAACATAAAAATATACAAAAATTAATGCGATAACCCTACCAGAATAGTTATAATAATCTTTCTCAATTATTGTAAAGCCGTACCGGCTAATAGCAATGATATTGAAGTACTATGCGTACGTAAACGGATAACATTTACGTATAACAAGTAACGTTCGCTCACTGATTGGTTTGAGTGTAAACTAATAGTATAAACTAGCTGAGCCCCACGATATTACAATATAACACCGTTGGTCGAAGTTGGACTAAAAAAAAAATAATAGTTTAGAAAAACTAAAAAAAACACTTTTTATCGAAAACCGAACTAAAAAAATAGAAAATAAATTTTAATAAATTTAAATTAAGAATAGTGTTAAAAATTTCAATAAATATAAATAGTGTATTTATAACTATTGACAACATGCACATTTTTTTAATTTTTTTTTTTTAATTTTTTCCTATTATTAATTTATATTTATTGAAATTTTTAACACTATTCTTAATTTAAATTTATTAAAACTTATTTTCTATTTTTTTAGTTCGGTTTTCTATAAAAAGCGTGTTTTTTAATTTTTTTAAACTATTATTTGTTCTAATCGACTATTAATTCCGTGATAACTATAAGTAACTGTAATTATTTTCAGTTGTCAATATATACAGTGAGATTTAATGGCATAACGGTTGGAAATTAAAAATTCTGCCTTATCAACTATAGATGAAAATTATATAAATTAACAAAAATCTTATTTTGCAAATTGAAAAACGGAATAATTTTATCAAATTAGTGTATTGTCATCGGTCCTCGATAAATCTACAAAGTTTGAACGAAATCTGGCCGCTTAAAGTAGGTCAAAATAGCGCCCAAAGAAGTCGGTTACAAACAAACATACATACATACAAACATACATACATACAAACATACAATTGAAGCTAATAAAAAGCGTGTAAAAATAGCCTAACTTATTTCTTACTTGATTCATCAGCTCCTTACTTCTTATATCAGTGTCTGCCAATGAAAGTTTAAAATAGGTCCAGTTGTGACAGAGACTAGCTGGAACAAGCAGACTATACTGACACGAAATAGCATTTTTTAAATTGAGAAAAGCTCTTTATTTCAAATTACGAATACACACTTTAATTTAATTTATTTATATGAAATATTGCATAAAAAAGTTCATATATTATCTATATCAACTTTGAGTTTTGTTATTCGGTTGCAAACGAATAACCGGGTCACCAGGTGACACTTATAACTAACTACCGGCTTTAGAACTGCCACTAGGAAGTTTCAGGCGCGTTTCCAAGTATATCGACCGGGTAAAGAAAGAAGGCATGAGATGAGATGAATGGATAAATGGCTGGAATGGAGTAGAAGACCGGGTCAAAACCGGTTACGTTAGTAGACGGGCCCGGATAGGACGTAAATCCTGCCCCATGCAACATAAACGGATTCATTCAAAATGTATGCAGGTATTGGGCAGGGTATGCCTTGGGCACTGCCTGGTCTAATATAATTCTTCCTTAAATCCCCAAAGGATATCACAAGCATGGAACGGGGAAAGGGAGTGAAACTAAAATAGTTTAAAGACGCTAGACATACTCGCTATGAGGATTTTAATTTAATTATTATCTTAAAGCTGTCTTATATTCAAAAGCTTTTACAATAGAAACTGTATCGCGGAATACACTGAAAAACTTATATAAATATTACGTTTTTAAAAAAAACACGCACATACGCGTCGCTTCCGCTGTCCGTCCGCTTAGATCTTTTAAGTTACTAAACGAATTTTAATGCAGTTTTCAGCAACAGATAGAGTGATTCAAAAGAAAGGTTTTTATGTGTAATACATGCATATTATAATCAACTAAAACCGAGAATTTCAAAGACTTCTGTGCGAGGCCGGGCCGGGTCGCTAGTTGTAGATAAACTTCGAACTCAAGACCTTCGATTTAGCAGTCAGAACTACAAGAACTAGATCAAGGCCCGTTATCCGTCAAAAAATTTCACACTGACCAGGCTAAGTACCGGTTAAGACCGTCAACTAACGCCACTATATGTTGATTTATGAGTAAAATTCACGGAACTAAACGCACAATTATTATTTAGCATTGTTTGTGCCTATTCATCAACTACAGCTAATTATATAATAACATGGTCGGCAGCTGACCCAGACGACAATTAACATCAGGATCTAATGTCGCGACACGAGACGGTCACTATTCGTTCAATTTAATGTGAGGTCATGGCGAAGTCTACAATGGGAACCATGCCTATTTTAAACAAAGCAATGTACTTTATTTTGTATATATTTTTAATACTGAGCGGATGGAATTTCTTTTTATTTAACCTAAGCAATTGAAAGTCTCTATTCTGCCTGATGGAAAACATGAGCAGAATCCAAGAGTGGTGGTCAGCACACTATGGCGTCCTACTGAGATGCTTCTACGGCATTGGGCCTCAGGTCTCACACTCACCAACAAAAAACGACAGCTCATATGCACGAACTTTGAGTTGGTCTTCTGTGAGAGCGAGGCAACCGACCGGGGCGGTTCGTTCGGGGCCTTTCGTGCTGAAATCAGCATGGCTCATTTGCTTTCCAACTTATGGTAAACGACCGCCGCTGGTCATAAACATCTTTAAATCGAGAGTTACAAGTGCGCTGCCACTCTTAGGGTCAGGAGGAAGGAAGTTTGGGTTCTGGTAAACTCGTTCGGTGAAAACCAACTTAGGAAATACTATACATAGATTTCTGTAATGTCGTTATATCGCACCGATCAAACAGGCCCATACGTTCCTTGTTCTTCCACACTGAATCTGCTGTTTCAGCGAGTTTTCTTATCTGTTACAATGGTTTCTTTTTTTAATAGTTTAAGTAAATTGCTTCCATATCTATCTGCATCAACTTCTCTCAGTAAGAAATGTGAATTTCTAATACTTCTGTGTCAAAGACACGTAAAAATGGCACTCCGAAGAGAAGACAGCACAATTCAGCTACAGAAATCAGGTCAGAAAGAGAACTGTGATGAAACTGTGTTCTTCAACCTAAGGCATTTCCTTTGTTATACAATTGCCTTATTTACTAAACTACACAAAAGAAATAACTTCTTAAAACGGTTACGAATCATACCTACGTCATCAGCATCAAAAATGTCGGCATTCCAGAATGCCGACATTTTTGATGCTGATGAAATGCCAAAACTATTCGGGAATAAAGCCCATTTGAACTGCGAACGATGACCCATCTCTGGTCTAGAAACCGTTTAAATATTTCAACTAACTGTTACATCATCTGTTCTGTATCTGAGAATTAGAGCGATATCCTGCCCGTCACTGAGGCCTATCTAATTGGCGCGGTCACTTCATTTCGCTTTGATGTCTTATTTCCTGCCCAGTGCGTATAACTTTAAGTCTATCTCATTCTCTCTCGAGTCAATCTTATCCTCGTCTCATTCTTCAAATGATCCGTGAAATAGATCCGCGGCCCCATAAGATTAGACGCGATGATTGCATGAATTCAGTTTTAAAATTGAAAACCGGAAATTAATGGTGGTTCATTTATTGGTATTTCAAAATGACCGAGTATAAAACTTAATAAAATCTACGAAAAGTCTGCTACATCGCTATAAAATGCGTTTTCTATCATATATTATTAGGAGCTTCTTTATATTTTTGAGTAACAATGAGCTTAATCCTTAGACGATACTACAGGCAAAAGAGTAATGTTTCGGGGGATAACGTGTAATTTTTTGATAATAACTGTCTTTCTATTTGAATCTTAGTCTTTAGAAACAAACGTATAAATATGTGACAGTCACACCACCCTCTACCGGCAAAGTATATACGTAAACAAGATTGGACAATAGTACTTAGTTAGCTATGTCCTCTATTTTTGGGAATCATTTAGACTTGAAGAGATTCTATTCATTGCTATTGACGTTAAAAGTAATTTTGCCACTTAAAAATACTAATTTTAGCAGAATAAAAGTTCTGATTGTAGTCTGAAGAGTTTTGTTTTCAAGGACATTGTAAAAAAAACTGAAAGTGGAAACACAATAGTTTAAGACGTACTTTGGAGGAATCTATCGTAGGAAAAATTATCAAAGGTTCGAAAAGCGATCGGGCAATACACAACCAAAGAAGTAAGCCAACCGACTAAATTTACAACTCATCACGTGCATTTCTACTAAAATATGAGCAATGTATATTATGGCTACACTGGCATTCCATTTTTAAATAATTTAGAAAGCTTCTTTAAAAAAGAAACCCGCTCGTAGTCCATCAAAAATTCAGTTACAGTTAATAAAATGTAACAAATGCATGAACATACACGTTATTTTTATTAATCAAAATAAAAATTTACAATGCAAATGCCTGAGTAGTTTTACTAAACTATAATGTTGTAAAAGAACCTATTGTAACAATGTTATATCTTGCGCGCGCGCAGTATTCGTGGAACAATAATAATAATCGACGCAAGTGCACTGAATGGGAAATAAATTACACACGCCACCGTTAGAGATGAGAAAGTGTTTATCGATAAAAGATTTAAATAATTGTATTATTTAGGCTAATCAAATGCAGCCTTTTTTATTTCGAATAAGTTTCGCCCTCCCAGCTTTTATCATTCTTAAGAATATTTTGGGATCCACTACTAGTTAAAACGGTTTTACCTCAATATCAGTTTTTCCTACTACTCTCATCAGTCTTTCACAGTGCTGAGAGCGCACTGAATTCGAAGGTTGAACTAGTTATCAGCATATTTGAGGCCCTGTTGTTCCATGGGCCCCGTCGTGGGGCCCCGGCGCCTCCATAGTGGTCGACTCGGTCCTCGTACCGGTTAGCCACCTACCGTCGAGGATCAGGCCCAGATATTTCATCTGGGCCCAATCCTCGACGGTAGGTGGTTCTTCGACGAGCACTTCCGGCAGCTTGCTCCCAAGCTGGTCGACACTACCTCCGCCCTCGGGCGACTTTTGTCCAATCTGGGTTGAGCCAGTGTCGCAACGAGAAACCTCTTCACGGGGGTTGTCCGGTCTATGGCGCTGCACGGCGCAACGGTGTAGGTGGCGGCTCTGACCACCCAGAATAATGCGCGCCTCTGGCGGCCTCAGAGGGTATTGGTGGTCAGAGCCATACGCGATACCGCACGGTATCGACCGAGGCGGCGTGCGCTTTGGCTGGAATACCCCCTTGGGATTTGGAGGTAGAAGTGCTCGCCGAAGTTTATCGACGGGTGGCTGAATTCAGGGCGGAGAGTGGCAATCACCCTCCCAGCACACGCTGGCAGCGTGTCCCGCTTGGGCGCCACAGCGCCGGGTCCTCACTGCAGTCATCGGAGAAGATCTCTCGTTGCCCGACGTCGTACGCTCCATGGCTGGTGGCAAGAGCAGTTTTACCGCGGTCGCGACCTTCTGCGAGGAAGTCATCTCGCAGAAGGAGGGGGCGGAGAAGGATCGGGAGGACGACCTTCACTGGGACCCGATCCGCCGACGGAAAACCAGGTGGTGGAGGCGCGCCTACCAGTGCCTCATGCCGCCCTGAGTATAGCCGCGGATGGGCGGGACGGGTTTTCTCCTCCATCCGCTTCACGAGGTGGCGACGTTAAGCGTGTGCGGTACGTCGTCTAAATTAATAGTTATTGAAATCAGACGGTGTCGGCGTCAGTGCGGACAGGCGCTGGGAGGGGTCCGGATGGCGTAAGAAAGCGGTTACCGGATCCCTCCCGCCTCGGGCGTAGAGTGGCACATCGTGTGGTTTTAGTCAGTTCGATTCCGACACACCGCCCCGTCGCAAACCCCGGTGGCGTGAAGGCCCGAGGGGGTTTCTGTACGTAAAAAAAACAAACAAACGACAGTTGCAACGAGTTATGGTGTTAAAGAGTTCAAGAGTAAGTTAAAGAGTTATGGTGGAAATAAACATTGTTTTATTGTTATGAAAAACGAGGCTAGACCAAAACTATACTCAAACATATCAGTTAAAGTAACAACTCGCCCATTTTGCCGTTATTATTATAACTGGCTGGTTATAATTTAAAAGTCATTGTACTTGAGAAAAACTTTTAAAATAAATAATTAAAATAATAAATACTACTATCGATATTATCGCATCTCTAGGAGCGCCCGGAGCAATGTGCGTACACATCTACTATAGCAATTTCGCCGTGTGCGCTCGCCGCTCACTTATTAAATCCTTCCGCCCCTCCCTAATACCCCCTATTACAGGTAATATAATAAAACGAGGAGATCGATGTTTCTCGCATCCATCATTAAACTGACATTAATGCATTTTATTACAGTAATATTTAACGTCTACTGAGTTGTGTCCCATATATTAAGCTGGACAGCAGTATTAATTAGTAGTGTAGGTTTAAGTCCTTGTGGGGACGGATTAAGAATTCAGAGCGTCTTCGACCCTATTCATCCAGTGGGTATAGACTGACTAAGGAAGCAAATTACACAGGCCAGCAGCATCATACTAATATTATAAACGCGAAAGTTTGTATGGATGGATGTTCGTTACTCTTTCGCGTAAAAACTACTTAACGGATTTGGATGAAACTTTACAATAATATAGATGATACATTAGAATAACACATAGGCTACTATTTGCCGCGATAACCGACATATACGCGGGAGGAGCCGCGGGCATAAACTAGTTCCAAATATTAGGCAAATTTGACACACACATGCGATATAAGAAACGGGATATAGCGGGGTAAAACGTTCTCGCCGATATCTAGTGGATAGTTAGGCGTTGATGAAATACTTTGTGATCGGTCTTCATAGAAGATTGAACTAGATACTTCCAACAGAAACTACATCTACGTAATACCTTTAGACGAGCAACTCTTATATATACAATACATACAGTTCTGGGCAACAAATTATGCACATCTACCTCTAGAAAGAGTCATTCCGCTAATTTCGGCTTTGTAGATTGTTGTCCCTTTCTTATCAATGACATCATTGTCTACGTATTTACATTTATCATGGAAGAAGGTAATTTTTCTCACAAACACTACTAACTACTACTATATTGGACGATAATTTCGATGAAGTGACTATCGACGTCACATTTCGTTTCGACCATCGTGACGCGTTTTGTAAAGTTAGAATTTTGCCTCCCTTAATTTTCACTGCTTTTTATTATTTTCTAGGTTTAAATAATTACTAAATAAACCTATAAATACTATTTAAGGATATTGTAAAGACAATAAAGAATCCAGAAAAAAAATTGAGACAAACAAAAGCTTTACGCTTATAGACCAGTTGCACTCGGTGATTGGAAACAATCACTGAGAGTAAGCAACGACGGCGCGTTCAGTACTTGGATGGGTGACCGCTGGTGACATGTTACCATGAGCGTCTCCGTGATTCGGAGGTCACGTTAAGCAGTCGGTCCCGGTTGTTATCATACGTGAAGCTTAGTTGGAGGCCTTCGGGCGGCTTAAAAACATCCAACGCAAGATAAGTAGCCACAACGTATTCTTGCCAGTCCCCAACCCGCACTTGGCCAGCGTGGGGACATATGGCCTTAACCCTCTCCTGAGAGGAGACCCGAGCCCAGCAGTGGGACATTATTGGTTGTTGATGATTGATTGATGAAAAATTTTATGTACACTATCTTTTGGAGTTAAGGTTCGTCTCGGGATTCCAAAAGGCTTTAACAATTGTCAGTTACAGCAAAATTTGACGCCACAATATATTTTATAATTTTATTTAAAAATTTAACACAATATTATTTCCAAAAATTAAAACGCTAAGTAACGAACCAGTGTTTTTATTAATGTAATGTAATGGAAACATAAATAAGTTCAGCCAGCGTTTAACGTTAAAGCTGCATTTAAAAACTTAATTAACCATTGAAATCATTTTTATCATTAAACTTAACGATACCGATTATTATTCGAACTGTACTTTATATCATTAAAGTGTAATTATGCAGAATTATTCGATTGAATGTGTATAACTGGCCTGGAAGTGTGACGTCATAAAGCTCGCCGCCTGTTTGCACCGCCATCTCGTCGAGACATTGCAATTTTTACGATTTGTTGAAATATTACCAACGTATTACATTATTTTTACTAAACATTATTTTTTTTCTTAAATCCAAACGATTAGCAATGATTGAGTTGAACATTAAAAACTGTAAAACATTTCTGTATTTTTACTGCTTTTAATTTATGATGAACGAGCTTTAGCCCGCGGCTTGGCTCGCGCATAAGTAGATTTCATGCCATATTTTATCCCCTTAGGGGTGCCACTTCCTAAATTTCTATCTTAGTGCTCACTTACGTCACATAAAGAACCTACAAGAAATATTTCAGGTTTCTAGGTTCAGCGGTCTGGGCTGTGCGTTGATCTCTGGCTATCTTAGTCAGTCACCAATGGGACGAGAGATGGAAGAGATAGATATGTTTATTTTTACTACAACTAATTACTTATACAAATAATAACAGTTATTAGTATTAACACTTACACATCAATCGATCCGTACAACCAATATTTCATTCTCTCATATCAATACAAGTCGAAAGGAAGGATAATGATTTTGGCAGTCTATGTAACCACCGTAGTGTCTAACTACTGCACCGATGTAAATGAAGAAGTGTCAATAGATTCGATTCGTTATTATAGCCCAGGTGACATGGGGTACCTACATTTTATCAAAAGTTTTTAACCCCTAACGCAAAAAGATGTTATAAGTTTGAGGTCGATGTCTGTGTTATTGTGTGTGCCTGTCTGTGGCAACGTAGCTCTCAAACGAATGGACCGATTTCGATGCGGTTTTTTTTCTTTTGAAAGCCAGTTTATTTGCGGTGATCCTTAGCTATTAATATCAATCCAGCAGTGTAAAAGTATCAACTCTTTTCCAAAATGATGTAAGACATTTTTGGCGTACGATTACTCGATTAAAAGCTTGCGTAGGAGGGTTTTTTTATTTCAGCTAATTATGTAACTCATTTTATCACATTCACCTTTCATTTCTAAAATGTCCGTTTAAACTCTTAAAGGTAAATACTTGCGACTTGTTATTGCTGAAAGGGCCTAAGTATGTCCACTAGGAAAGTATCAAGGTTATTTCTAATGATAATTTCCACCTAGTGTACAGTTTTATTTGCAGCAACATTGCATTTTTATGATGGCCATAAGGAAGCGGTGTCTACCTTGAATGAATGCGGATTGTACCACAATCCTGGTAGTAAAATGCAAAAAATAGTAAACTCATAAACCTATGCAATGTAATAATTACTTTGAACACATTGTAACTTAAAATAAAAAGGATTGTGTTGTTTTATGAAACCACGGTAAATGTGAAACTTTTTTCACATGCAAATAAATAAATCTAATAAAGCAAATAAATAACAACATTTACATTAAACACTGACATAAACAAACAAATTAGCGAGGAGCACTGGCACACCGTCCGACTGGCCACTGGACACTGGCCGACCGTCACGCGTTACGCGACATGCGATACACAGACAAAAAAAATTGAGACGATATAATAAAAGTTTCACTTTAATAAGGGTTATTGAGTTTTTTTCTGATTCTATAAACACTAAATAACAGCTCGGAATTTGGAAGTTGAGGTCTGAACACCCATGCCGCTGCCCATGGACATCCGCAATACCAGAGGCGTCACAAGTACGCCGCTAGTCCTGCGGGGATGAGGAGGATGATAGGGGGGAGGATTTGAGGTATGGGCGTCCGGTATGCATACTCACTCGGATAAACACCGGTTTTCTGTGAGTCCGTGGTATCTATCCGGTCGAGCCAGCCCATTCATACCAAAGCGTGGCTCTCCTATTGTTTAAAGTCGATTTGTAAATTACTGAGATCTGAGGTAACTTAGATTGAAGGAATTTCATTGTAGGTACTTCGTTTGAGAACTATTTAAGTATGATTTAAATTACAGTAACAAGACAACGGGTCTTTGACATCAAAAGTTAATTCAAAGTGGGCAACCATTGCCTCGGTGGCGCAGCGGTAGCGTATGCGACTGCTGTTCTTGAGGTCTCGGGTTCGTTTCCCGGGTCTGGTCAAATGTTTGCAGGATCTACAAATGTTTGTTTCGGAGTTTGGGTGTTTTCTATGCATGATATGTATGTATTTACAAAAAAAAAGTATATATGTATTTATATCAGTTGTTTAGTACCCATTATACAAGCTTTGCTTAGTTTGGGACTAGATGGCGTTGCGTGTTAGAAATCAGAAATATTTATTTTATTTATTGAACCAAGTTCCAAAGGAATTGTTACTATCCTTAATTTACGCTTACAAGGTAGCTAAATTCACAATGTCGGTAACTTGTATTTCTCATGTTTGGTTTTAGAAAATTCAAGTTAATTCTTTACCTTACCTGGATTTCTAACTATAAATAAGAAAGTGTATCCACATTCGGTTTTCTTCCGTCAGAATTACGGTTCATCGGTACAAACCTATTTTAATTTAATGTAGTCCATATAGTTAACGGGCAAAAAATCCTTCCTTAACCACGATGGATTAGAAATTTACGTCTATACTGATGTATTTATATGTACTTTCTAATTAACAGCTTTACACTAAATGCATTAAAATAAAAAAAATGGCCGCCTGTTTGTTCCGGCCAATCTGTAGAACATCTGGGCCGATTTTGGCGGGACTTTCACTGGTAGAAAGCGAATGACATAAGAAGTAAATTACGCTAATAGAAATATTGAACTGAAGTTAAAAAGAGACCTAAAAATCTGATGAATTTGTTTTAGTTTCACGCCCAAAAAGCAATTGGCAAACATAGTATGTAGTAGGTATATGAGGAGACAATAAGTGCCGTCTTGTAGACAGGGCACTTATTGTCTCAAAAAAGTAACTATTCACGCAGTATACAAGAAACGGCAAGATCTACATTATCATAAGTGAAGTTGGAGATGTAGATATGTTTTAAGATTCCACACAAGAATTTGACAGTGTGTCTCTCTCTGTTAGTCTAAAATTAATTTATCATCAGCCTATCGCAGTCCACTGCTGGACATAGACCTCTCTAATTGCACGCCTCTCTAGTTTGACCCTCGGTTTCTCGCATCATCATCACTCCACCTGGCCTGTGGTCGTCCTATACTAGGTTTGCCGAGACGCGGTCTCCACTCAAGAACTCGTATACCCCAACGGCTATCGGTTCTACAGCAAATGTGGCCAGCCCACTGCCACTTCAGCTTGCTAATACTATGGGCTATGTCGATGACCATGGTTCTTGGTCGCATCACTTCATTTCTCTAAAATTAATTAATAATAATAAATATATAGGACATTAACGCACAATTGCCAACTTGCTTTAAACTAAGCAGAGCTTGTACTATGACGACTGGACTGAGTAAAAGAATACATATATACTTGTATACACATTTAGAGGGTCAAACCCTGGGTCGGAACATGGAAATGTTTTGTATGACCTACAAATACTTGTTTGGGAATTTGGGTGTTTTCTATGTACAATATGTATGTATTTGCAAAAAAGCATATATGTATTTATATCATTTTTCTTGTACCCATAACACAAGTTCTGCTTAGTTTGGGCTAGATGGCATTGTGTGTTAGATGTCCAAATTATTTATTTATTTGTTTCTTATCGTAGGTGTTTTCTCGTAACCTCATACGAAACATTTCCATGTTCCGACCCAGGATTTGAACCTCTGCCTCAAACAGTCGCATACACTACTACTGCGCCACCGAGGCAGTTGGTAAAATTCTATTTGACAAGAAAAACAGTGTTAGCCGGTCCTAAAACGCAAAAGGGACGTATCCTGTATGCATGGTCCGTAACAATATAATGTCTGAGGTCCAACGCATCGATATTTATGTGGCCTCATGAAGACATCGAGCCAAAGACTGCGCTTACGAAGCTTTTATGAGTGCGGTGTGGCTTTGTGCTAAGGGTTATGGCTGAGTGCGGCCATGATTATTTTCATATCACAAGAAACAACGGTTTCTTTAATTAAACTTAGCATTTATGACATACCAGGGTGCAAATAAGGGGAATCTGCTACTAAATGATTACTAGATATTGGACACTTTCAAATTAAGTCACTGCCTCAATGGCGCAGTGGTAGTGTATGCGACTGCTGTGCTTCAAGTCTCGGGTTCGATTCCCAGGTCAGACCAAATGTTTGTATGATCTTCAAGTAATTGTTTCGAAGTTTGGGTGTTATGTATGTATAATATGTATTTGTAAAAGAAAAGTAGATATGTATTTATATAAGTTGTCTAGTACCCGTAGTACAAGCTCAACTTAGTTTGGGACTAGATGGCGTTATGTATGTAAATGTTCCCTATAAAAAAATCAGTATAACCCAATTTTATTCTTCACTAGCTAAGTCCCGCGGTGTTGCTCCCGGTTATTGTTGTGCCCCCTTTAGAACCGCGGATAACACCACGGGGCAATGCTAATCTAAAAAAGTAGCTTAAATTACTCCTTAGTACATCAGTTATCTACCGGTGAAAGTCCCGTCTAAATCGGTGCAGCCACACCGACAGACAGACGAAAATTTAAAAAAAAATGTTATTTTGATTTATGTAACGTGTTTAAATACATATGCATTTAGTAAAAAGCGGTTATTTTAATATTACAAACAGTCACTCCTATTTTATAGATTAAAATTTGAAATGCGGTGGATCCTTTAAGATGTCGTTGGCGTCTCGAACAAATTTCTTAAATGACACTCTAATACGTCCCTGACGGTCAAAGGGCTGAAGTATCTTCTCCTGTCTAGCCTTTGGGCAGATCGCTATTCTACCCGCTGCGCTCATCATCATAACACCAATCAGAGCCGCGAGCGTATCGCAAAAATGAGATATTGCTATTCCGGACACGCGCGCGATTTAGCCAGCACCACTATTCACAGCCGACATTTATAATCGCTTCTACTTTCATATATTTTATATCTACCGCCACTGCATGTGGTTCCGCATAATATTAAAATTACCACATTATTCATTTAGTATTCTATATTAGCAATTTTACTTCTGCGGGTTTAATGGTGCTATGCTATGCTATTAACGGACATGAATAAAATGAGCTAAACGCCGATAGCCACGAATGAATTGCTCAGCACCCATTTACAATGTGGCCCTCCCTAGTAGATATCATGTTGTTTGAGCCTTTCTCACATCATAAGCACCATAAATGTGCTTCTACCATCACCATTTAAGTTTTGGCTCAACGAAAGCTAGCAGATTCGTAGTATAAAAGGTTGCCTGAAAGGGATTGTTTTAGGCAATAAGGCCGCCCTTTGGACACTACGTCTCACATTTGATGTACTCTCAACTAACTCTGTAATATTATAGTGTGCTAATAAATAGTTTTCTATCTATCTACAAAAGCATCATCATTTTAGACGTTCGAAGAGCAAGCGACGCATATCAAATTGTCAAGCCGTGAAACAAGAGCAATCGCGTAGCAACAATCGGACAAGGCAAGAAAATAGTACCTATCTACGCCTACGGATCCCTAATCCATATCATCGTTGGCGGCGACATTTTGATGTTAGTTTCATACTCAACTATAAACTTTATATACACCTGTATGACTCAAGAATAGCAAAACAACACACAAAAAAACGCACACGGAGGTGGTATTTCGTGAATTCGTAATGTGAGATTGTCGCATTCGCCCGACATAACAATTGTTGCTTTAATAACTTAGTTTTTTATCAAGCAATAAAAATGTCACATTAAGTTAAACGATTTGAATATTTGGACGCTACTGGGCTTACATAAAATAACAAGTTTATGGAGATTCTCTTGGTTTTAAATTTAGAATTAATAATACCGTCTGATAATATGCTGGGGCCCTTAGGCACGCTAAAATATGGGGCTCTTTTCGGCTCTTCGGGGCCCCCTGAGAATGTGGGGCCCCGTGTACCCTTATGGTAAAGACAGTAGTGGGAATTAAGTTAGATTTCCACTGCAAACTGTGGGAAAAAGATAAGGTACATAATAAAGTAGTATTTATGAACTAGATCACTACCGCAATTTCGTTTGGGTTTTAATAATTATTTTTAAAGACAACTCCCGCATTTTGAATTAACATCCTGTGTCGCAAGGGACTTAACAAACATACATGAAACGGACATAAAGGAAACCCTGCCTCAGAATAGCAATTTGTGTCACGTAACACTTGACGTTGTAGAAAGCGGCGTTCTTTTTATTGGATAGGGGGCAAAAGACCAAATGTCGACGACCTGATGGTAAGCGATTACCTTCGCCTATGGACCCCCATAACACCAGAGACATCACAACTGCGTTTACGGCCTTTGGAGTATGGAGAGAAGGGTTGGGAAATGGCCCTGGGGTGTGGACGGAAAAGGGCGTTCTCTCTCCGCCTAAAGAGGAACGCAAGTAGCGTGAAGCCAGAAGCTATCTCGTCAGAATTTTAGCCGTTCCAAAGAATACCCGAACTAACAGATAAAAATTGTAAAAATGATATTTAGTATATGTACCGTGTATGTATACATATGTATTCAGTAAAAAGCGGTTATTTTAATATTATAAACAGACACTCCAATTCTCCAGTTGGAGGTTGGAGTAATTACGTCGCCTATGAAGACCTGCAGGCCTGAAAACTCAGAAGTAACTTGCTAACTCGAATTTGACCCACCACTGTTGCTCCTGTACCTTCCTTCCTGCACCCACGAACACACTGAGTTCTTGTTCATCTAGATGGTTGGCTGTCCACTTTTGTTTTTGTTGGTGTGTAAACTTTATGCCTCGCATAACAAAACTGAATGAACTGTCGCCTGCAGTATTCCCGTACCAATACGACCTTCACACCCCTAAAGAAACAAGCATACTCCTTCATAAAAGGCCAGCAAGACACTTGTGACGCCTCTGGTTTTGCGGGTGTTTGTTTATGGGTGGTGATAATCGCTCACCATCAGGCGAAAACTCTGCTCGTTTGACTCCTATTCAATAAAAAAATTATTTTTCAGAACACAACTGTATTTGATGCATTGAAATAAAACCAACCGCTTTAATGTGACATATTTATAATTAACGCCCCGATTATCTAATGCCTATGGTGCCTGCTGTGGTTCCATAACCAGATAATGACAGGGATCCCTCCCTATGTTCATTTATGATGATGATGAAAAAAAGTCAAGTATTTTTTTATAAATTATTTAATTTAAAATTGTTTGAACAATATTTTTTTACTAATTATACAAATATTACTTTCATTTTGATAACCCATACAGATTAAAAATAAAGTTGATACATTTTTCTTTCGTAAGCTGTACAAATTGCGGCTACATGTAAAACAATAGATTGATTTAAAAAAATTTTTTTGAAACTATATTTTATTACTTGTTAATAAAAACCTTTAAGCCCTTTCATTTGATACCCATATTGGGTGGGTTGTTCAGAAATATGTACGCCTCCATTTTGTTACGGCGGCCATTTTGAATTTATAATAATACCGATTATATATAATTGCATTGTCATCAGAACTAAAGGAAAAATCGGGCAGTGGTTCAAATTTAACTTGCAAGATTTGATTACAGAGAAACATCGGGGCAGGTGATAGTAAATAAAAGTTTGTAATAATTTATTTAATTTCGTTTCGTTTAGTTTCATTAAAAAAATATAACGAAATGATTAAAATGTCCTTTCATATAATACCTCTCTCTTTTCAAATAAGTTTAAAAATGTTTCAATAAATAGGTTTATGCATTTTTCATGTCTATACAGTACATTTTTATATTTATGTTTCTTCTGTACGTGTGTATGTCGCTGATTTCCTAAACTCATCGATTTTGAAAATTCTTTTACGTGTTTTTGTGAGGCATTTGATAGTTTAGATATACAGTTGCCTCCTGTAGGTGGCGCTGCAATCGCTTTCTAAGATAATTATAACATTTTTTATGTAACTTTATTAAAATGATTGAGTTGGTTCTGTACACACTATCGAATCTTAAAATTTAATTGCTTTATGTAAAACTGTGACAAATAAAATCTTACAATTTCGTTCATATATATTATTAAACACTAGCTTTTCTTCGCGGTTCCGCCCGCGTACTTGTCGGTTGTCACGATAAAAAGTAACATATGTCTTCCTCAGGAATCAAAGTATTTCAATTAAAAACTTCATTGAAATTGGTACTGTGGTTTAGTCGTGAAATCGAGACAGACAGACAGAGTTAGTTAGCCATTGTACAAATACGCTATTAAAAAAAACTGGATGCTAATTTACCGTATTATGGGTACAAAACATGTCCTACATTCGAAGTCGGGTCTCACTATCAATTACATACGTATAAAAATAAAACCATCCTAAGATGGCATCATTCCTTGACTTCGTTTCCACTGGGCGCCTTGTCGTCTGCTGTGGTTCCCTCTAGAAGATTTGTGTTTTTCCTTCTTGTCTCTGTTATGGAGGACTTCCTTTTCTTGACCTTGACCTTTGGGTTTGCCGACTACGTCCACATTTCTGGGAAAAGAATAATGAGTTAAAAAATATATCGATATTTATTATTTTTGCTTGCGGCTCTGTCCACGTGTATGTCGGTTAATAAATAATAATAAATATTCAGGACATCTAACACACGACGCCATCTAGTCTTAAGCTAAGCAGAGCTTGTGTCGTGGGTACTAGACAACTGATGTAAATAGATATATATTTTTTAGTAAATACAAACACATTATACATTTAGATAGAAAACGTCTAAACTCCGAAACAAATATTAGCAAATCACAAAAATATTTGGTCCCACCTGAGAATCGAACCCGAGACCTCAAGCACGGCAGTCGCATACGCTACCACTGCGCCACCGAGGCAGTCAAATGTTATCGGTTAACGGGGTAGAGTAACCTATGTTCTCCCTCAACGATCAAAGTATCTTAATGCCAAATTTCATTGAAATCGGTACAGCAGTTTAGCCGTGAAAGTGTAACAGACAGGTAGTTACTTTGGAATGTATAATATACTGAGCCCCGGCTCGGTATCATATGGAAGTTTTTAAATTTCTCTGAATGCCTCTACTTTCATATGCATGTTATTACACACTGCCTTGTTGGTCTAGCGGTTGAAGTGTACGGCTGCCATTCAAGAGGTTCAAATCTCGGGTCGGGCCAAAAGTGTTATATTGAGTTTTTCTGATTATATAAATACTTAATAACAGGTCGGAGTTTGGAATTTGGGGTCTGAACCCCCGTGCCTCGGAGAGCACGTAAAACTGTCGGTCCTACGCCTGATCTCTGCCTGATCGTGTCGGCTAAACGTCCTATCGGATTATGAGAGTTAGGGAACAGAGAGTGCACCTGTGTTTGCGCACACACTTGTGCACTATAATATCTCCTGCGTAGTTGGCTGGTCTCCGTTGACACTGACCGCTGTGGCCGTAATCGGCTAGGACATCGTATTTAGATACTTGCATAAGAAAAATAAACTTTTAAAATTTCTGTCTGTTTATTTCTCATCTTGTTGAAGGGTATTTTATTGGCAGACAGCTGATGTTATAAGGAATAATTGAGACCACTTTATTTTGACTAGCTTCGCCCAGCGGCGTTGTCCGCGTTCTCAACAACCAACGCTGCTAACATTATTTACAAAAAAGAAATAAGGATTGGCGAAAATAACTGAAAAGCACTGATTCAAAAGCAACGACACCGCGGGTATTAGTATGAGTTAGAATTCCATGCCATACCTGGGCTGGGCCTGAACCGCAGGTCGATGTCCCTTGCCCCTCCGCGCGAGGTAGCTGGCCTCTCTGCGGGCGCGCAGCTCCTCAGGGTTGGTGCAGAAGTCCAGCCTGTTCCTGGTACTGCTGCCTGCCGCTTCCACGTTACTATCCGATTCTTCTTCTGACTCCTCCTGAAATTGAGTTAAAGAATCTATATCCTGGATACGAGGTTTCTCATGAACAAAATATAACACATCACAAACTTGAACAATCGTAGTCAGGTCATTCTTGTCATTTTGAGACCTCCTGTAATTCTGGGAGTACCTTAGCCCATTGGTAATAGACCTAGTTAGAACCCCATGGTTCTTAGGAGTTCGAACTCCACCGAAATGTTTCTACACTATTGATGTTTTTTACCTATAATTGTTTTTCAAAATAATATTACGATTAAACCCTCCCGAAACTAAAAGCTGGTTACGCACGTGGTCCCGGTTGCAATACAAACATCTTCGCAATTCTAGTTCTATCAAAAATAATCATGATGATACTACGCTATTCATGCTGTAAAAATTATACAGATTACTGTTAAAATGTATATCAAAATAGCATTTAAGATACATGTGCTGCCATCTATCTATGCTATGCGCCAAACTCTGTATGAACTTGTATTATCTGTGTCGCTATCATGTTTCTTTAATTAAAATAAATTAAATCGGTCGATACTGATCATTACAAGTCTCTATTCATTTTAATTACACTACCTATCTTGTTAATTTATTAAGTGCTTAAAAATATTTTATTCCTATTGTGCATTACTTCATATTTATATATTTGTTTGTATTTATGTGTATATATATATAAATTTACTTTCATTTGAATAACACGAATTCCTTTATCTATGTATTTATGAACCTCAAAGCTACCCATTAATTTGTCTCGCTACATTCTATTTTTCCATCCAAAGGTTGCCTGTAATTAATTGCTATATAGCTTAGCTATTTGTTGCCAGTTGATAAATTGATTTATTCCTAAATGTGAACAGCATTAATTTTGGTACAATAAAGTTCTTTCTATTCTCTTTGCCCATGCAAACATAAATCTCATTGCTCCTACCACCATACATTTCATTATCCAGAGCCTGAAGTGCTGGTAATCTGTAACACAGGTCATCCTAGTGCAGATGCCGGTCTCTCACACGGATTATGTTTATATTTATGCTAGCTGTATTTGCTGTATGATTGTGTTATTAATTGTGAACTGTGTGCGAGAGAAACAATAAATTATTATTCTCTTTATTACTTGTATATACATATTAATTACATTTTTAAATACATAAAAAAAAACTAATATATATTTCAAAATATAAAAAATAGTAGACCATCGACTTCGGGTACAGGGACCAAGAAACCGGTGGTTAGGGCTCCAAAGAAAGGAACCTCCTGACAATACGAGCCGTGTCAAGAAGGACTGCCTTCTGCATCAGACCCTTGATCCAACCATCTAACGTGAGCCTCTTGAGGTGTTGGTCGAGGCTCTTGGCTATCAATCCGTGAACAGACACAACTATCGGAACAATGATCGCCGAATCTCCACGTCCCACATATCGACAATCTCGTGAGATAAATCCAAATATTTCAATTGTTTTTCTTTTTCAACTTTCACGAGATTCTCGTCATGAGGAACGGCGATGTCGACAATCATTGCGCGGCGCTCTAATCGATCTATTACCACAATATCAGGCTTATTGGCAACAATAGTCCTGTCCGTGATAATAGATCGATCCCAATACAACGTAGCACGACCATTTTCGAGAACTGGGCCGGGCACATACCTGTAGTATGGCACCTCTAAATTCACAAGTTTGTATTTGAGGGCAAGCTGTTGATGTACTATCCTGGCTACTTGGTTGTGTCTGTGCAAATATTCGCCGTTAGCAAGACAAGAACAACCAGAAATAATAAGACTAATAGATTCTCCGGGACGGTGATATGCCCGACATATATAAACCGTACCATCCTTTAGGATATACTTCCGATAGTTATTCGTCATGATAACTTCGTCCATAATCGCACAAACAAAACCTTCGGTTTCTCCGAAGGGATCACCATAGCGTAGCCAGGAGGTCGACGCTTTGAAGAAATTATTATTATTATTATTCTATACTCTAGTTAGTGCCCAGTTACCTCCGGTCCCGCGGCGGCGCGGCTGGGCCGCAGCGCCTGCGGCGTGACGAAGGGGCGGCGCGGGTCGTCGGCCGCGTCCGCGCGCGGCGCCACGTCCTCGCCATCGTACGTGTCGTCGTACTCGTCCGAGTACATCTCCACTTCGTCACACACCAAACTGCCACACCACATCATTCATATTAATATATTTACCAACCGTGATACGTTTAAGTCCCATTCCACATACGATAACACTTTGTGAGATTCAGAGATTGACAGCCCATTTTCACAGTGGTTTGTATTCCTTAAATTCACCTAAACCTTTCCTTAAAACTTTTTTTTAACCGAATAGGGGGTAACCGCGCAGACGTATCGCCTGATGATAAGCGATTACCGCCGCCCAATGACACCCGCAAAACTAAAGGCGTCAAAGTACGTTGCCGGCCTTTTAAGGAGTACGCTCTATTTTTGAAGGTTTGAAGGTCGTATTGGTCCGGGAATACCGTAGGCGACAGTTCATTCCACAGTTTTGGTGTGCGAGGCAGAAAATTTCTAGAAAACCGCACAGTTGTGGACTGCCAACCCTCAAAGTGATGGGGATGAAATTGCTGTGGCGTTAGGACAATGGCGGCAAGAGGCGGCAGGAATCAGTCCGAACAATTCCTCAGACCATTCCCCATATTACTATGCAGTAGAAGATGACGTTAACGTATACTAGTGATGATTAAGTAGTCACGAGTTCGATTCTCGGGTGTGTTTAAAAATTAAAATTAAGCTGTGAGGTTTAAAACCTCTCCCACAGTACAACTTATCCCAATAAATAAAATTAATTTATCTGTTAGTAATTTCCAATTAACGGCTTTTCAATAAATGCATATGATATTAAAAATGCAATACAATAAGTCTGGGTATCTGTGTGTTTCTGCTTATCTCTGGAACGGCTGGCAGATAGCTGATGATATAGTGAATGATATCTGATTCAAATGCAACAACAACTGCAAGTAATGCCGCGGGGCGCAGATAGAATTAAATAAAATGACTGACTGTATGATTGGTCTGATGATTTAAGTGTTGTGGGTTCAAATCCCACGTGTGGCAACACTTTGTGTCTTTGAGTCTAGATGTTCTGTGTCCGTTGCATGTATATTTATAAATAAATAATAAATAAAAATAATAAACATACTCACTTATATTTACTATAAATATCTTCTCTCTGCTTGATATGACTCTTATCGTCCAGCATATCCTTAAGGTCCCTGTATTTGGACTTCCTCTTGCCGACGTGGATCTTGCTAACGTCGACGTCATCGCGGGTCATGATGTCAAACTCGTCTCCATCGAACACGTTGAGTCTTTGGATGCCGGTCTCTAGGAAGTTCTTATCTAGTCGATCTTCAGGAATTATTGGTAGAGACTGGTCAAGACCTGTGAAGAAACAGAAGTAAAATGTGAAATCTCTGGAGTGTGGTAATATATTGAGCTGCTTCGCCAATAGTTAGGCTGGATACTCATTTCGAGCAAAACTGTTTTTACATGAACTTTCTTCAACGTTAAACATCATCTTCTTAGCCTTTAGCAAAAACAGTAATAGGTATTTATATAAAATTAATTAAAAAGTGTTTATATTTCTGTGTAAGTATAGCAGTTTATACGAATTTATAAAATACTAGCTGAGCCCCGCGGTGTTGCCCACGGTATAACAACAAATACGGTTAAAGCCGCGGCGTAAAGTAAAAAAAAATCCTTTGTCTGTCTCCTGGTTCTTAGCTAGCTCTCTACCAATTTTCAACCAAATCGGTTCTGCCGTTCTTGAGTTATTAATATTAAACAGTAAAAGTAAATTAATATTGTAACTAATACGACTTTCGGTCTGAAGATGGAGTGGTTTCGGGTTCGACCTGGTCTTGTAAACTACCCACTTAATTAATGCGTTGCAGTGCATTGCCAGCTTCTGAGGAATGGGGAAGGGGATGGGGAAGAGTTGGAGTATGGACTTTCGGTATCCTAACTCACTCAGAGCAAGCGCTGTTTCACACCGATTTTCTATGAGGTCGTGGTATCACTCCAAAGACAAAGCAGTTATTCGCTTAGCAAAGTTCGTCGTTAAACTTAAAATATTTTACTAATGAATATATTTTAATAATGAGAAGTAAAAGAAAATCTCCACATCACGATTCAGTGGCTTGGCCGCGTCGAAAGAATGGGAGAAGGTCGAGGCTTGGGCGCCCCAAACAGCCTTGGAGCGATACAAGGGAGGTGGATCTTGAGGAGCTTCAAGACGACAACTAGATATATCGAATAGAGTGTTGTTCTCATGTGTCGGAGGCCAAGACACACGGGGTGTGGAGCCTATTATAGAAGTAATGATATCTCCCTCCGATCGGTTAACCGTCCCATCGGATTATGAGAGAGGGGGATCAGAGATTGCACCTGCGTTTCGCACACACTTCTGCACCATTATATCCCCTACGTGCTCCGTTGCGACTGGTCGAAATCGGCTAGGACAACATCAATGATATAATAATCTCACCCGTCAAAGGCTCCGCTAAAGTGCCTTCCAATATACTGTTAATAACTCTTTCGGCTTTAAACCCATAATGTTGCAAGCATTTTAATATAAACCCATCCCCCAAGTGTGGCAGGATATCTTTCACTTCGCTTATCAACGACTCTTCTCGGATGTTGTCGGGTATTTCCGTATCCGTGGAGGGCGTGGCTTCCGGTTCAGTATTGTTGATGTGTCCGTTTGTGAGTGAGGGTGTCGGCGCCGGCAAATCTGGCGCGGGCTCGTCTAAGTTAGAGTATATTGCTTGTAGGATGAAGTCAGTCTTTACTGTGTCGCTGGACTGGGTTTAGGAACATTATAAAACAGAACTGCTGCATTAAAAATATATATGTAAGCAAGAACATTCATTTACTCCAGAAAGAGAATTTATTTCAATAAATATGTCAGGTATCACAAAAAAGTATGAGTGTCAGTTTCAACGCACGACTTCTTCGGTTTTATGCGTTGCGTACTTATACTACGTTGACCGTAACGCGTAAGCGTGATGAAATTCTCGATACTTACTTCATTTTGTCGCGAAGAAAACATACTTAACAATCTTTTACGTCGCGTGACCCGTGACGGTCGGCCAGTGTCCAGTGGCCAGTCGGACAGTGTGCCAGTGCTCCACGCTACATCATCAACCCATAATGTCCCACTGCTGGGCTCGGGGCTCCTCTCAGGAGAGGGTTAAGGCCACGCTGGCCAAATGCGGGTTGGGGACTGGCAAGACAACGTTGTGGCTACGTAATCTTACCGTTGGATGTTTTTAAGCCGCCCAAAGGCCTCCAACTAAGCTTCACGACTGTTATCGTATGATAACAACCGGGACCGACTGCTTAACGTGACCTCCGAATCACGGAGACGCTCATGGCAACATGCCACCAGCGGTCACCCATCCAGGTACTGACCGCGCCGTCGTTGCTTGCCCTCGCTGATTGTTTCTAATCACCGAGTGCAACTGGGCTATGAGCGCCTCATAGCTCCACGCTAATTTGTTTGTTTTTGTCAGTGTTTAATGTAAATGTTGTTATGTATTTGCTTTATTAGATTTATTTGCATGTGAAAAAAGTTTTACTTTTACCATGGTTTCATAAAACCACACAATCATTTTTTATTATTTTTTCTTTGTTTTTAAAGGACTTTTACCCTATTAGGGCATGCCAGTCCCATAAGGCCTTAACTTAATCAAACAACATTTTATATATCATATGCTATACTGTACAATTTATAAGCTATTTTTATACTTAACAATGTTTGAAAAAAGATTATTCTAGAACAACACTTGAGGCGCCTAAACATCACGAAAGTTCCCATTTATTTTTCTTGAGGCACAGAACAATGTACTTCACATCTATGTAAATAACGTCGAATATAGATTGATTGTGACGCGGTTGATTCGAGCGCATTCGCCGTCGCGTTCTTGGGACCGGTCAACGACCTTGTATGTATGTGCTCGAAAGTGCTAATAATGACGACATGTGGTATACGACGACGTCTCGCGGACCGCAATTCAGTACAGTTTGAGCCTCAGTGCAATAAACATCTGAGCGATATCGGTGATTAACCCAGAGACCTCGGCGATAGTTAAGGACTATTATTTTAAGTTATACTACGACTTTAAGGGTGTTTTTATTAAAGACTCTTTAGTCGCCAAAAGGCTTAAATGTATCGAACCCAATCACGTAACAATAAGGATTAAGCATTGCAGCGTTAGGCCTCACTTTTAATTAACGTCACTGTTCAAAAAACTTTTATACAGATAATGAAAATCGTTTCTTATGGAATAAACTCCAATAAAAATTTCTTTCAGCTAAGCTAGCTTTTACAGTACAAGTTCTACTTAGTTTAAAACTAGATGGCGTTTTGTGTCAGACGTCCGAAACATATATTTGTATAATAATTTAGAAAGAAAAGTTTGTAATACATTTTTTTTATTTTAATCCCAATTAGGAAGTCTTTCGTTTTTGCCATTGTCGTGTAGTTCTATTACAGAACATTTGAGATCCAACGTCTTATTAAAAGGATACATATCAGGGTAGGCCTGTCGAAGCAGCTCCAAGTCCTCGTGAACGGAGTAGCAGGCGTGGTAGTCTTTGATGAGCAGCTTCTCTGATAGACCGTCCATCATAACTGCCAAGTATTCTTCTACATTCGATTCTATAGTACCTCTGGAATAGAAAATAATCGGAAGTTAAGTTTGTATCAATTTTTATATATTACTAATATATTTGCTAACACAAGCTTTTGCTAACGGCTTCGCCCGCGTGTTTATTGGTGATGGCAGTAAAGAGTAGCCTATGTCCTGTTATTGTTATTCCTCAACAATCAAATTATATCCATGCTTGATTTCATTAAAATCGGTGCAGCGGTTTGGCCGTGAAAACTGGACAGAGTTACTTTTGCATTCATAATATAAAGTATGGTTTTGCAGAAATTACATGTGTTATAAACGAGTTCGTACGAGAACCAAAGATCTCGATAATATTCTTAAGGTGAATGTCTGTTTCAATGTTTAAATAGCTAACCGGATCTAGATATGGATTTAACAGAGAGATAGGTTAGCCTGGAATAGTACGTGTCCGTGGTGTAAGCAAGGTGCGACAACAACCGAGGGACGTAGCTCGTATGAAATAATAATATCTGGGTTAAATCGGCCAAATCTGGCGGAGTCTGTACTTTGGTAACCAGGCTGCTCATAAACATACTTATAAATGACCAAATACAATACAAAACTGCAACTTACTCTCCGCTAAATATCTTATTCTTATACACAGCAAGCACTTCTCTAAATACGTCTACCAGCTCTGCTCTTGCGGTGTCTATGTGACCTTCTACTTCTGTGAACTGTACGCTCGTCTCATCTCCCGTCTCTTCCAGCTTCTCGTACATAAGTGGGATGCCATACTCATAGAGTTGAACTATACTGGAACAAGATATAATACTTGTAACATACATTATTGCTATGAAATAAAAGCTATAGTCCATTCGCGTTAAAAAAATAGTGATGTACTGATCAATGCCTGAAACTTGATCAATCAGTTTACTAGAAATAATTGTTATATTACACAAGCAGAGTGCGTACAAGTCATTTTTATTATAATACGACATCTAGTGGTTGGTTCCGGAGATATCAATTTTTTTCCCCATGCGGAAACATCTTTACCACCTCCTGTGGCATGTCCGACTCGAACCGACTAAAACCGCACGCCATCGAAGGTACTAGGAGCCGACGTACCTCGGGCCACTCACTGTTTGTATGTAGGCTCACTTTGTAGAAACCCTAGCATTCCTATTCTCTTCAGAAAGGGCTGCCAATTCGGTTTTGGAGATACCCTATAGCATATTTTCTATCTTTATTATATATTATTTAGCATCTATGAGGTACACAAGGCGATGTATTTATATTTAAATAAAAATAAACTACTGTATGTTGGTAATTAATACATCATTCAAACAACAATCAGATAATCTAAAAAGGTGAAGTGATATGGTATTATCAATTTCAAATATTTAGATAATCAGAGACATTAAAAAAAATGAGTAATTCTTTTTTTGATATATTAATTGTAGTAACATGTTTTCCTAAAAAAATAAAAGAAATATTAATTTAATTTATTATTGTGTCATGTCCCTAGTGTTACCATATAAAAAACACGATTAACATACAAATTGAACTCACCTAATAATAAAATTCGTTTTCCTGAATATATCTACTGCTTTAGGGCACACTTCGACAAATATTCTCATAGTCATAGCAGTGTCTACCAGGTGTATTACTAAGTCTTTTAGTACATCAAAATTCAGTCTATCAGGAGTCTTCGAACTGGACGGACGTCTTATCTCTGAGAATCCTTTAAAGGTTTCAGGTAAATTAGGCGGTTCATCGTTGTCGTAATCTTTGTTTACTTGTAGGATTATATATTTGAAAGCCTGTGAAATGAGAAAATTATAATTAAATCTACTATTCAATCCAAAAAGTTGATTTAAGGAGCAAAACTGTGCAGGACGCCACTGCAAAAAGAAAGATAATTTGGAACGAACTAACCCGTTGAGCCAGCGTGAAATAGTACGTCAAAACCTTCTTTGTAAGGAAAGGCTAGTGATCTATTTTATTTTTTTTATGGAATAGGGGTCAAACGAACAGACGTATCGCCTGATGGTAAGCGATTACCGCCGCCCATGGACACCCGCAACACCAAAGTGCGTTGCCGGCTTTGGGGGATGGGGAGTGGAATGAGAGGGTTGGATTATGGGCCTCCGGTATCCTCTCTCATTCAGTGAAACACACCTATAAACACATTTTTTACGTATTTTAACGTATGACGATTAGGGCATTTACGTGCTTCAAGGTGCATTTTTCTATACATATACATGCGTCCAACGGTTTCCCGCAACCTTTAGCAAGTCTTTGGACCTGTTTGTAAGGAACTTGGAGGTCACGCTCCGCTTTTCAGTACGTAGTTGTGACTCCAGAACTTTTAGCCCCACCACCACAATCATCTTGTCTGCGAGCAATGTGCTCACTACCGTTTGTTTGACAATAGGGAATATGCGCGTTTTATTTTATTTCTTAATCTGATCATTTACATCTCTATAATATATAAAAATATATAAATAGGCTTGAAAATAGTCAAACCAATTTTCAAAGTTAAATTTAAAATACTATACTACTATGCTTGAGCTATTCAAACGCCGCCATTTTGCGCGCGCTTTTGGCGCGGACAATGACGTCATTGTCATTTCGTGTTTGTTTAGTATTCAGTGTTTCAGTTATTTCATACTCATTTACAGTTTTATTTGATATAAAAATAATGGAAGAAGTTAATTTTTCTCATAAACACAGTTTGAATTTCGGCGCCGATATTTTCGATGATGTGACCTTCGACATCGTTTCGACAATAGTGACGCGTTTTGTAACTTTGAAATTCCTTCCCTTAATTTTCTTTTTTTATTTAATATTTCCTGGGTTAAAATATACAGTAAATAAATAAAAACTTTTAAATATATTGTAAAGTCTAAAAAAAATATTTTAGAGTAATAAAAATGTTATGCATATTCCCTATTCTCTTTAGAGAACAGGACCTGTTATTGTGGAGAGCTTTTGGGAAGACATTAGTGTCTACTAGTGGACATCTTTCAGTTGAAATAATGATGATTATGATTGTTAATATATGTGAATAAGTTAAATATTTTATAAGAAGTTAATATACCTCTTTAACAAAGGCGAGTGCTGCCGTGACGTCACGTTCGTACTGCGGTTGAAGCGCAAACACGCAGTCCAGCACACGGCCCACGTGTCTTCCATTGTCCACTCCATACGTTAAACATAAATCCCATATTATAGGGACTGTGAATATGAACCTATTGTATATTAAGTCTGCCATGTATTCTTTGCTCATCCAATGTGTCTGTAACAATGAAATGGGAGTATGATTAAACTGACGATCTGGAGAAGATCAAGGGAAACCGTCGGAAGATATAGGCACAGGTCTGGACAGGGCTGGTAGCATATCCTTGCAGAAGGCCTATATCCAGCTGTGAACGTCTTTTGGCTGAGAAAAAAGAAGAGGGACAATACAATTGGAGTGTCTGTTTGTAATAGGTATTAAAATAACCTCTTTGGTACATATACCAAAATAATATTTTTTACAATTTTTGTCTGTTTGTTTCGACTTACATTTGGAACAGGACTTTCACTGGTAGTTAACTGGTGATATAGGAAGTAACTTAGGCTACCTTTTCTGACTAGCTTTGCCCAGCAGCGTTACCCGCGGTTATTGTTGCAATGCGGGTAACACCGCGGAGCTCAGCTAGTTTATAAGTTTATAATAAGATTACTTATAAATATTAACAGTAACACACACAGCAGTTTGATACCATAGTTACCAGACTGATGATAACCATTCTAGTATATTTCAAAAATGTTTAGATAACTACATCTAATGTTCTTTACACAAATACTTATCCTAGTTGGGAATCGAACCTCAAACCTTATTAGTCGGATCTCTAACCAGTACACAATCAGGTCCGTTACAACAACAACAACAACCCATAATGTCCCACTGCTAGGCTCGGGTCTCCTCTCAAGAGAGGGTTAAGGCCATACATCCCCACGCTGGCCAAGTGCGGGTTGGGGACTGGCAAGAATACGTTGTGGCTACGTAAATCTTGCCGTTGGATGTTTTTAAGCCGCCCGAAGGCCTACAACTAAGCTTCACGACTGTTATCGTATGATAACAACCGGGACCGACTGCTTAACGTGACCTCCGAATCACGGAGACGCTCATGGTAACATGCCACTAGCGGTGACCCATCCAGGTATTGACCGCGCCATCGTTGCTTACCCTCGGTGATTGTTTCTAATCACCGAGTGCAACTGGGCTATGAGCGCCTGGTCATCTGGTCCGTTAACTTTAATTAATATTTTTTAATTACCTTACTCTCCTTATTAGTAACCAGTCTACTAAATACTATGAGAACTAGTCTCCTGATCTCCTCGTAAAGCTTCTGCACGTCCCTGGACTCGTGTGGCGGTAGGTACGGAGGGTTCGCTTCCTGGAGGAACGATACCAGCGCATCCATACAGCTTGGATGGTGAATCACTGTGCTCCAAAATCTGAAATAAAAAAATACTAATTATATCTGCTTTTTACGGTGCAGTGGCACCCTTTCAGCCCTTCCCCTTTTTTCAGGTGGTGATGGTGGCTATGTCGGCCTCAAACCAACTAAAAACCGCACGCCATTCTCTGGTACTAGAAGCCGAAGAACCAAGTGCACCGTCGAAAGGAAAATCCTAGAACCGGTCGTGGAATCAGGGATTTTATTTCTAGACAACATCTAGTTCCCCTTCTCTAGACGTCGTATGGTTTCTACTCGGTTCGAATCCAACATAACCACCCAACCAGCTGTTTAGTGTTTAAACAAGAGAGAGGGATTTTGGGATTAGGATAACCGGAGCAAAAACCCTTATTCATCCAAATTGTGAGGGAGGACTTAGAATTATTAAAATTTGTACGCTTACCTATAGTGTTCTAACCCTAGCAACCACTTCATATCTTGAATGTACCCCTCCATCCTGGCCTTCCACGCGTCTATGGCACCTAGTACTATTCTACTTCCTGAGGGTGGCCTCTCGTACAGTGTCATCTCACGTTTCTCCACCCAGTACGGGTCCTGCAAATATCTATATATATAAAAGAGTAAGGTGATTGACTGACTAAGATACCCAGATATCACAGCCCAAACCGCTTAACCTAGAATCCTGAAACTTTCCATTTGAAAGGAATTTTGGAAATACCACCCCTAAAGGGGTAAATTAGAGGATGAAAATATCTACTTACACGCGGGCGAAGCCGCGGGTAAAAGCTAGTTATCTATACATTTGAAGCGTCTACCTGTTGCCATTATTACAATAGAGCAAAAAATAAAGGTTTTTTTTTTGAGGGAGCCCCCTTAAATATTCATTTTATCCTACTTTTATTATTTAGCGGCAACAGAAAGATGTTGTTAAAACTTTAATTGTCTTGCTTAGACAATTAAAATTTTAACAACATCTTTCTATAATTGTCTAGCTTAGTTCATGAGATACAGCCTAGTGACAAACAGAAAAATGGACCCGTTTTTACTCTTTCTTTATATACGGAACTTTAAAAGTATCTAAAAATATGAACCATATCTTTTATTTTTTTTTTTTAAAAATACAACTCCCGCATTAGGAATATACATTCCTGTGTCGCGGGGATCTTTACAAACATACATGAAACGGACACAAAGTACACACCATATTGAATAATTCATATGTCCCCTTCAACCTCTTTTTTTTTACGTGTGGAAGCCCCCTCGGGCCTTCACCCCACCGGGGTTTAAGAGGCGGGGCGGTGTGTCGGAATCGAACCGACTAAAACCACAAGGTGTGCCACTCTGCGCCAGAGACGGGAGGGATCCGAGAACCGCTTCCTTACGCCATCCGAATGTCCCCTTCAACCTACATCAACTATATTATATGTATCGGCCTGCCAGAGTGACTCTACACTGCCTGATTCAAGAATAGAGCCTAGTCTCCATAGCCATTGCGAATGCAGACAGCGCAATAATACAGCACGGTGACCCACACTTGGCGGCTTATTGAGATGTTACTGTGTATTGAGCCTCCAGTCTCGCACTCGCCAACGCAACACGACAGCATGAATGCTGTCACTTCTATGAGAGTTTGTGAGTGACAAATATTTTCATCTGCTAATATAATCAAAACTAGCTGAGCCCCGCGGTACAACAATAACTCCCGAGTAACGCCGCGGGGTGAAACTAGTCTACAAAAAGTAGCCTAAGTTACTCCTTATATCATCAGCTATCTGCCAGTGAAAGTCCCGTCAAATTCGATTTAGCCATTTCAGACATTAGCCAGAACACACAGACAGACAGAAATTGTAAAACATATAATTTTGGTATATGTACCGTGTATACATTACCTACAAACAGACACTACAATTTATTCGTTTGTATAGATTTGGCCACATTCTGTTTTTTTTTAAGTTGTTACAATTTATGTTTATCATAATGAGTAGACAAATAGAAACATTAAGAGGGAATTAACCTTCTATAGACTCCAAAGTCCAACACATCATTACTGTACACAACAAAATTATTGGGGATTCCCCATTTCATCTCATACATAAAAATTCTATTTTTCAAGCCCACTTTGGCTTGAAAAATAGAATTTTTAAAAAAGATCTTTAAATTCAATCGTTTCTGTGAAATGGATGCATTTTAGCAAAATAAAAAAAGAAAACACATAATGAATTATTAAAAATAAACCAACTGCATATTATTATTATTTTGTTTTTTAACTTTGATATAACCAGTGTCACTGTCAAGTCTAAGACGAATCTATTTACACCATTCACATAAAATATGACAAGCCGTTTAGGCTCTAGGCTGTGCCAAAGAAATATACATACATACAGTGTATGATACCGCAATTGACAGCAGACCCCTTGGCCTCTTCTCCCAAAGGGATAAGTGCATTCATGAGAAGCTTCCACTGCTGAACAACGGTGTCTTTGTAAAAATGAAGTATTTGCCCACTTCAGCTGATGAGACAGCCATTGTAAAATGGTTATGTGTTATTGTTTGTGTATTGCCTTGACTGCCTCAGTGGCACAGTGGCAGTGTATGCAGCTTCTGTGCTGGTTTTAGCATCAATTCAAATGTTTGTATGCTAATATTTGTTACAAAGTTTGGGTGTTTTCTGTGTATAATATTTAAAAAAAAGTAAGTAATAAGTATTCTGTCAGTCAGTCTAGCTTTCATAGTACAAGCTTTACTTAGGTAGAGGCTAAGTGGCACAATGCATCAGATTTCCATAAATTATACTATAAATTTATTTACTATATCCTAATCATCATATACTATTATAAATGCGAATGTAAGTTTGTTTGTTACGCTTTCATGCAAAAACTACTTATCCGATCATCATGAAACTTTGTACATATACTCTTGAAGGTATTAGAAGTAACATAGGATACTTATTATTTAAAAAATTTTTTTTAAGAAAGATAAGAAAATTGTTTGTCAAAAATCATCAAATTTAGCTACTTCAAAAGCATGAAACTTTACAGTAATATAGCTTATACATCAGAATAACACATAGGCTACTAATTACCGCGATAACCGACATATAAGCGGGCAGAGCCGTGGGCAGCAGCTAGTAATATTATAAACGTGAAAGCTTGTAAGTATGTATGGATGTTTGTTCCTCTTTCACATAAAAACCACTGAATGGATTTTAATGAAACTATATAGTAATATAGTTTATACATCAGAATAACACATCAGCTACAATTTGTAAAGATACAATTCACACAATATCTTGGTACTGCACGTAATACTGCGGGGCTTAGCTAGTACTACATTTATTAAAATATTGTAGATGAACAGTGGTTGTGTAACAGTTTGCTATAAGTACATAGCATTAAAAAATATATAAAAACAATCTCAGAAGTAAGTATATAATATATAGGCATGATGACAGTAACCAAGAATTATGTAAATTATGTATTTATCTGATGTAATGGGGGTTCATGCGTACTTATATCATAAATGGTGAAGGAACTCTGTCCTGCTGTCACGGACAAACCGCTGCATGAATGTTAATAAAATTTCGCATAGAGATATTTTGATACTTGAGGAAGGCCAAGGATACTTTTTGCTGCAATAACCGACAGAAGAGCAGAGCCGCCCACATTAGCTAGCATAGTATAAAAATCGTATTTATATTCATTCCTTTTTCTGTTTTTATACCAAACATTTATCAACTGGAATAGAGCCATGTGTGTTAGTTGTATCTTACTAAGTTATGTGCAAATTATTGTCAGTCAGTCAAATAGAAGACAAATGATAATTCGGAAACAAACCCATTAAGCCCACATAGTATAGGAACTGAATTTTTTTTGTAAGTATCACATATCACTAAATAACTAGGAACATCATCATCATCAGCCTATCACAATCCACTGCTGGACATAGGCCTCTCCAATTCCAATTGAAAAATCTTCATGAACAGTAACTAAAGGGGAAATAATAGACCTTTTTGTTTATGAAATAGGCGACAAAGGATGGTAAGGGATTACCGCCTCCCATTTATACCCGCTACACCAGAGGCGTCACAAGTGTGTTGGCGGACTTTGTAAGATGGGACCAGAATAGACCACAAATACCATAAATATTCGGTTCTTGCCCGAAAGACTTCCCAGAAAGGCAGTGTTGCACATTGTTATTTAAATCATTACTTACCAATGCCTTGATTTCTCTAACAACGCCGGCATTTGTCACAGATAAAGTTAACTTCTCCACAGGTAAATTCTCTGGATTCTGCAAAAACATTTTAATAAAAGAATTTACCTCGCTACGTACGTGTTACTAGACAAGTAGCAAAGTACTCACAATAAATTCAACATTAACATTTGACATTTCTCCGCAGAACGTGTATTTCTATATGGATTGTTAGGCTAACAACGTTTGTTACTCTGAAACTAATCAATTTATTTAACAACACTCTTTTTTCGTATTTAAAATACTGCAAATATGGCAAAATTAATTGAAATCGTTGACGAATTCACTTTCTGAAGTTTATGACAGACCCAGATGATTATGACAGTTTAATTATCGTCCCATAATTGGAAATTTGTACAGAACGAATCCAATCAATAATTTTAATTCATTAATTGCAATCTAGGACTAGGGAAACTGCCCATTTTAAAAAATGAATATTAATTTTACTTTATGCTTAAGGTATAATAGGTTTTGTGTGAGGGACTCACCACGTGGAATGGTAATAATTCTATATTTTTTATATTGAACAATCAACTAATTCATCTTTTAAAGTTCTTCTAATTAAATTTAAATGATAGAGGAAAGACAATCCATAAATAAATATATATTAGTTTTAACCAAAAATAAACAGTCTGTAACAGCTGCCGAGTTATTTCAGCGAATCCTGGCAGCCCTGAATGTAAATGTCAATGTAAATGGAACGGTACGGCAGCCGTATGAAGTTTTAAATTTTGATGTAAACAAAAACCTGTAAAAGTAGGATAGTAGTTTTTAATATTTCTTACTATATTAACATGAATAAAAATAAATCTTCATCGGATTCAAAAGTAAAGAAAACGCTTTTACGAAATTATGAATTGAAAGTCAACCCGTCTATGCGGAAACAAGTCGTTCATGATGTAGCTTGTGCTTCAAATTCAACCGTAAAATCTAGTTTGTCAGAAAAAGAAAATTTAAGTCAACCATCTTTATGTTCTAGTGAAGCTCTAGCTAATTATTTATATGACGTTAAAAAATCTGTTCCACCACCACTATCTTCTGAAGATTTAAATGTTGTTGATGATCGAATATCAGCAAAAGTAAGGCAATAAAGTTTTATGATAATTAACTAAGTTCTCTTTTTTAAATTGAGATGTAGAAGAAGTACCGAAGTTAATGTTCAGTATAAGTTGAATTAAAGTCTTTATAAGGATAGTTCAGGTTAGGTTAGGTTATAAAGTAAAAAAAACTGGTAATAAAGTAAGAAAAAGTATTAAACTATCAAAATTTTTCTGCCTACTGCCTTTATTAACAACTTTCTTTTCCAAATATTTGGTATAATAAGAATTATAATAGATAAAATTTATATTATTAATTTTTTCATCATTATTTATATTTTAATTTAAGGATAGAGTCGCAAAACATAAAAAGTAAACAAATTAAACAGTAATTTTTCAGTGCATTCAAATGTAAGAAACCAATTTATGCATTACATGTTATGTACAGAAATATTCACTTAAAATTGTTTTTGTTTTTTTTCAGATGACAAAGAAGCTAAACTTCCATTTCAATGATAAAATGTACAAAAACCTCATAGAATTAAATGCAAGTGTAGAAGAATTTAAATGTAGGAAAGACAGACGACCGTCCAGCAGTACTAAGCCTAATAAAAAAGATGTAGAGCCTAACATTGAAGATTTCTATGAAGATGAGAAAGAGATAGACTCTCCACCAAGTATCCCAGTTTTAAAACCCAAATTTAAATCAATAAAAAAAACAGAAGATGGCCGATTACATAAACTCGTTGCAGCATTTGAAAATTTATGACAATTTATTTATTTATTGTTATGTAGTATAAATTGTGTTAATTTTTTTAATAATTTGATGTTTTTTAATAGTAATGAATTCTTATTTTAAATTTGTGCATTTTATTATCAAATAGTTTATTGAACTTCTATGCTTGTTCCTTATCAAATATGGAACAAAATTTATTTTAGATAACCCTCAACCTATGAATCAATATCATTATGATTAGTCCCTAATAAATTAATGTTGCCTTATAGGAAATTTAACTACCCCCTATTAAAATTTTAAATGTAACCTTTTTCGAAGTGTAACTGGTTTTCAAGGATCTTTTACAAGCTGTTTAGAGAAAGTCGACTAAAGTCAGCCAGGGCAAAGTACAGAAGTTAACAGCTTATCTGAGACACAGTGGCAGATTTACATATTTGCCGTCTATAGGCTATCAAATTCTTGCCGCCCCTACTAACCCCTGCAATTTATAATATTAAGCATATTCCATATTTTGAACATATTAGTTTTAGTATTTAATAACAATATACCCACTTATAAATTATTATAAAAATATAATATAAGTGAAATGTTTCCTAAATTTTCACGACCTGTATGATTCAAATATTTTAATGGCGGTAATGTTCGAACGTCTTTAGAAAACTCATGATAAATTATCTAACAGGTGCGATGTCCTCTTTCCCAAAATAGTAAAAATAACAATAATTGAAACTGGTGGTTAATAGTGCTAAACACGACCTTCGACAAGTTATTATATATTACGCACTTTTCATATGTAAAAAATTGTATTTTTGTATTATGAGACACACCTTTTATCATCACTGTACTAAAAATTAGTTCTTGATTGCGAAATTCAACAAACAATTCTCGGAGTAAAGTGTAGTGCATAGCCCTAATTCAACAACAGTAAACTTAGTCTGTCAATAAATTTTTCCTATAAAGTAAACATGTAAAACATTGGCAATACAAGTAGTTTTATATAAAAGCAGACAGTTGTCAGTATTTATTCTTGCTCCGTGATTCGGAACGCAACACGCGCCGACTCGCTCGCTCTGAAAGAAAGAGATGTTGGTATATTCTTCTCTTCTTTCACCAGTATTTTGCCAATAATTTTGTTTCATTCCGTCAGTCAACTTCCGACTTTTGCCAGTTGCGTTTGTGTGCCAAGTTTCAGTGAAATTTAATTTCAATTTAAACACTTTTATTTCTTTAAATCTGTATAAATAAGAATAACTATGGCTGAAACGGAAATAATATCTAGTAGTGAGAATAATGAGCAATTTTTCGAAGGAGTGGAAAAGCTCATTGAGATTTGGTTTACACCGGCAAAAAATGCAGATTTGAGAAATATCACACGGTAAGTAATTTTCTGCTATAGTTTCATCTTTCTTTGTGATTTATTAAATAGTAACATAATTTTGTTCTTAATTTATAAATTAACAACAGCAGAACAATTCTAGATTTGCTTAACCTAAACGGCATTTTATATTAGAACCATTTCTACTGTGACCGATTATTTGTTGATACTTTTAAAGTTATTATTATTTAGATAATGTGTTATAACACTTTAATCGATATATTTAATGCTTTATTGTTATGGAAATTTCTGGAATCAGCTGTTTTATATATTTCCTTGGCTATTGGGTGCCGGGGAGTTCGGTAAAGTTCGTGGTTGGTGCCTGGGTCGCTACTGTTTCGACTGGGTCACGTAATTCGCGCGTGATTTCAAATTATAGCAATTTTTCTTGATTACATATATTATTTCATAACATTACTATAAAAAGATAATATTTATTTGCTACTTATAAGTTATTAAACAATTCCTTCAAATGTATACTTACTATACTTACATTTTGAATATGTTACTTCTGTTCGCATAAATATATGATAACCTATTTTATCTCTATCTTAAACTAACAGCATATTAAAAACTCATTACATATAAATAAAAAAATGTCATCTAGATATTTTTCGAATTTGGATATTTTTACAAAAAACCATTTTGTTAAAGTAACATATCAATAGAGACAATAGGGACTAAGTCAAGAGAATTGTGAAAAAAGTTAGAATGAAGGGTAAACCGATACCCAAAAAGAAAGGAAATTTTTGTTTGTAAATAATATTACCGGTAATAAAATACGCTTAGCATCGCATGCAGCCTGCCTTAAGCAGATATCTAAACCAAACATATTATTGTTTTAGCCAACAATGGGAGAATGTGCTGAAGATAGTACGTTGTGAAATCATCTCTTTCACCCAGAGCGAGCTAGTCGACGCTTATGTTCTTAGGTAAGTACCTAACTTGATAAATAGTAATTTAGTCAAAGTTTTGTAGATGGACAGTTTCATTTTTCTGTTCTACTACTTCATTGAAATATATACAACCTTTATTCAAATGAAAGAAAGCCTGTTTTCTCTTTCTCCCGCTATAATGCTATATCGTTCGTCCTAAACTAGTAGTTCTAAATTTAAAAAAAAACGCGCCAAAAATGAGTAAATATTCCAGTGTCGAGATATTCTAAGCTATAACTAATTACTGTTTTAACGATAATCTATGATTACTTATCTATGATCCTTCGTAACCATAACGTGACGCGTCTCCTGTGTCCCCGTTCCTGCAGACTATATCTTTTTTTATTCATAAAAAAATAATTGTCATCTCCTATTTTCTTAGCTGCGTTGTAAATAATCCCTTCCAAAATGTTTGTATTCACACAACAATAATCTTGAGCCCTGTTACGGGAATCTTATCTTATATTGAACATGTTGGGCTTGGGTCACTACCATGGACAATTTATCATATCAATTTATCACTATCTATAATATATATATATATATACTATAATATATAATTTATCACTATCAATCAGAATTACATAAGGTTTCATAAAAAACCCAACTTTCGGATAATCTTTATATTGTCTTTTAACCTCTTTTCATAACCTAGTTTAAACTTTGATACTCATAACCTCTTCCATAAACAATGGTTATTTTTACAGGCCATTTTAAAACGGAGTGACAGCCTTATTTTGCTATATGCGAAATACAAAAAAGTTTTTAAAAAGAGTATTTACTCTTTAAAAATATTTTAGAAGGGCCTGTACACACCTAGGTACACCTAAAACCCGATTATTATATTCTATGATTCCTAAGTGCTTACCTTTATAATTTAAGTAGCCTAGGTATTAATTGTTATATAGTTATGTTTGTGAGGTTGCATTGTGAGCGGCGAGGCAAGGCCCCTATACATAACTGAGGCTGAACCTAGATTAATGATTGGCTATTATAATGTAAAAATCGTCGACATTTACGTTCGATGGTGTCTGCCTACCCAGAACGGAAACACACAGATGATCAAATAGCAGAGTGCAGTTGGATACACAAAGAAACCTTTTTAATGACACCTTCCGTATTAACAATAGACATCCTGTGTCACAGAGGACTTTACATACCTACATTAAACGGACACAAAAAACATCCAGACTCAGAACAACAATCTGGTTCACACAAAGTGTAGTCGCTTTAAACCCTAGGCCAACAGTCTCAGTCAAACTGTGCAGTCATTATTTCGATCTTGGTCAAGGTACTTGGTTATAATAAGAAATAAAGAAGCCTTCGGCATATACTACTCAAGTTTTTTTCTATTCAAGAGCAACCCAGAATTAATTTAAAAGCTCACGAACCAATGTTACGTAATAAATTTACCCACGACCTTGCTTAAAAACTGGTTTAGATAGCACTAGGTAGGAAATTATTTGCTTATTCAACAATAAATCTTTCGCAAACTTTGAATGAACGTATATTAGATAAATTGTCTATGGTTCTAATTTAAACCACAGATAGCGTTTTGTTTAGTTATATTTTAATTCTCTCTTTCTTTCTTTTCTTTTTTTTAAAAAAGACAACTCCCGCATTAGGAATATACATTCCTGTCGTGGGGATCTTTGCAAACATACATGAAACGGACACAAAGTACACCCAGACTTAGAACAACAATTTATGGATCACACAAAGTGTTGTCCCATGTAGGATTTGAACCCACAACACTTGGCACAGTAGGAAGCGGTGTGGCGACCACTCCAACCACTTTTTTTTTTTTTACTTGGTGGAATGCCTTTACGCACTTCGTTCCCCCCCTGCGGGGACAGGGGTTCGCTTTGTGTGGGACTCCTGACTGACTCCAGACAGACTACCCACTAAACCACCACGGTGTGCCACTCTGCGCTTGAGACGGGAGAGATCCGGGAACCGCTTTCTTACGCCATCCGGACCCCGATCACTCCAACCATTAGGCCAACCGTGTAGTCGATTTTACTAAATAAGACAATGATATCAACAACTACAGAAGGAAACACTGAAACTTCAACACATACTTATTTATTTATGGTCAAGTTGATCTTGTTCCAGTTTTTTGTTACTATTAGCCATTAAAAAGAAGCCTTTTGGCTTCACCATAGCCGAGTAAAAATAGCGCACACTTTGCGGGGAATCCCCGTACGCGGGTAAGTCAACATTTGTGACCTGTTGTTTTGTGGTTAGATGCCCCGTTGCCACACAGTATCGGGAACTCTCCGAAGTACTAAAGATTAACTGCTATTTGTAATTAGACTCAAGGTGGTCTTGAAATAATTAGTCTAATTGACCGTTTTTTTTTGTAAATTTTCTAAAAGTAAATCCTAGCTATTATTATGTATATTATATTTTATATAATATTTATATAAACAAGAATTGCTTCTTTGACTACACGGTTGGCCTAGTGGTTTCAGTGGTCGCCACACCACTTCCTACTGCGCCAAGTGTTGTGGGTTCAAATCCTACAACACTTTGTGTTATACATAAATTGTTGTTCTAAGTCTGGGTGTACTTTGTGTCCGTTTCATGTATGTTTGTAAAGATCCCCGCGACACAGGAATGTATATTCCTAATGCGGGAGTTGTCTTTTAAAAAAAGGTATTAAATAGGCGTAGGTAAATAATATACAGACGTTTCTTGTGCTGCCTCAATATAAAAACTGGCGTGTAACGTGCCAATTTTTCTAAATTGTTTTGGCTGTTTAGAAGACGCACAGTACTGGAGAACTATGTATTATTATTTACATAAAGGGAACATGAAAAAGCACATGTTTTAATACATAACAAGAGTAATGAACGTTTATCTTGTATGAAATCTGACGTGAAATTAGAAAGAAAACCAATTTGTTTCGGGTATTAAACATGAAAATGGAAATATTTTCTATCCTATTTCGTGTTCAGTTGTTACGTATCAGTTTTCTGTTTAAAATATTTCACACTAGCTGCCTTGCTGCGTTACGGTGAAAGTCCCGTCAATATCGGTCCAGCCGTTCCAGAAATTAGCCGGAATAAACAGACAGCGAATTAAAAAAATATTTATTGATGTATGTTATATAAGAATAGATTTTTTAATATAAGTAACGGTACTCAATATGTAAGTGCCGTTAAAATTAAATTAAAAAAAACATCAAGAACAATTATCATTTCAAACAATTTTTATCTGTCTGACATGCATATGAAATATATGCATATGATGCATATGAAAATTTACTTTGGAACTGCGAAGATATATTTTGAAACCTCTGCATTTAGTGAAAAACTGTTAATGAGAAATTATGAACAGACAATTTTATTTTATTATTTAGATAGTGTGATTTATATCCTTAAAAATAAATGATAGCTTGGACTTACAATAGACAGTACTGCAGTTTGGTTTCCGCTCAGAACAATAAAATACGTTATGCGTATATCTATGTACAATAAGTTAAGACACCTCCTACATTCCTGTATCGTGGTGGACTTAAACATACATGAAACGGACACAAAAAACACCCAGACTCGGAACAACAATTTGTGGAACTCACAAAGTTTTGTCCCATGTGAATCGAACCTACAACACTCAGTGCAGTATGAAGCGCCAAGGTAACCGCTTAAACCACTAAGCTATCCAGCAGTGTAGTGAATGTTTGTTTGTTGACTTTAACTAACGTGTAAACTGAAAATGATTTTAATAAAAGCTAGGAAGATTACAAGTTTTTATTTTTCATGTAATTTGTCTTTACGTACGTATTTCACAACAATAACCACAATTGCGTGCGGGTGTACCGAGACTATCTAAACGAATGAACTATAAGTCTGCTCTGATAGTCTTGGATTTCTGAGTTTATTCAAGTACTATTATTATTACAAGTGATCGGTCAGTGCTCATTTGATTATTATTTTAGATTTTTTAGCTTTCCTTTGCTCTCCACCTCCGTGTAATTAAAACGGCCTCGCAAAAAACCGGTGTGAAACAGCGCTTGCGCTGTGTTTCACCGAGTGTGTGGATACCGGAGGCCCATATACCAAAGGTTTTGTTTCACGTATCATTTTTATTTTATACAACTTTATTGCACACCACTGAAGTGTAAAAAATTGTACATATGTACATGAAAATCTACATTTGATATTACAATAGGTATTAATATATAGATCTTCACTCAAACCTGCGATAAAGTTTTAAATAAATACTACAATTAAGTCAATATTAGAAATCCTTGACCGTAAGCAAATTATGACATTACTTAACAACTTAACACAAATTAATATGTGCATTAACAATTACTGCCGAATTATAATCAAACAAATTAGTCATTAACGTAGATATAAGTAAACCAGATAAATCACAGTGATGATGAACTGAAAATAGTTTTAGAAAGTCGTTTCTTCCGTTTATCCACGAGGACCTGGCGGAGTTGGGATGTCTTGTCTTGTCTTGATCTTCGATTTCTCGAGTCTCAGCACTCCTATACAACTCCCGCGCTTCCTTGCGCCGCTGATGAAGAGCTGCAAGGGCTCTCGCATCCAGGTCCCATGATGAACTTTTTAATAATGTATATAAAATAATAATATATATAGACTTCTAACACAACGCCATCTTTTCCTAATCTAAGCAGAGCTTGTGTTATGGGTACTAGACAACTGATATAAATATACATATATACATTTATTTTGACTACATACAGATTATGCATAGATAACATCCAAACTCCGAAACAAATATTAGCAGATCATTCAACAATCGAACCCGAAACCTCAAGGACAGCAGACGCATATGCCTACCACTACGCCACCGAGGCAGTTTATAGGGGTTGTCTCACATGGGACAACATTTTGTGTGATTCATAAATAGTTGTTTTGAGTCTGGGTGTTTTTTTTGTGTTCATTTCCATTATGTTTGTGAAGTCTCCCGCAACTCAGTGCATATTTCAAATTCGGAAGAAGTCTTGAAAGAAAATCCCTGTGTATCCAAAGGCGCGCGCGCAAATCTCAAGAACTACTGGTTCAACTTAAAAAAAACTTTTAGTATTGGATAGCTTATTTATAGAGGAAGGTTATGAATAGCTATATTTATCAACATCAGAGCATCAATGAAAAATGTTTTGATGAATGATTTCATTTTCTGTTTGTATGTCGCAAGCGAAGTTTGGCGGGTCATTAGTTAGTCTTAAATAAATTATCTGGAAAGTTTCTTTTTTTAATTCTAAAATTTATATTGTTATTTAGAAGGACGCAAATGTTATTGGAACACAAACTTGCACGGTTACAATCGATCGATGGAGTTATGCAACCATTAATCGAATCGACCTTTGCATTTGATAGTGGTCACTCGTGCGCTCAGTTATAAATAATGGCTGTATCAGTTTGAATAACCAGATATTAAATGAATAATTAAAACACTTGTAAAAAACTAATTGAATAATTTTTTAATCTTTCTTAAAAAATTTCGATACGAGTAAAAAAAAGCAAAATCTTGTCTCTGACGGACCGATTTCGGTGTGGTTTTTTTTCATTTATAAACCAGTTTCCATGCAGTAGTTCTTAGCTTTGTTTGGTTAATATCGGTCCAGCTATGTAAGAGTATCAACTCTTTTCCAAAATGATGCTTTCGTTGGGGGTTTTTTCAATGTTTAATTTTTTAAACTGAGCTAAACTAGCTATCAGTAGTGACGGATTACCAATACGTAGTTTTAAAAAATCCTATGCATCCCATGGATGCCTTCAGAGTCATCCGAAAGTATGAATAATGCAGGAAAAGAACACTGCAAAAAGAAAAAAGTGCTTTACGCCAAAGAAGTTTTGTAACGTCAAGTTGTCGGAGACGCGGTGACGTGACGCAAACTCCTTAGATTTTCTCCTACCAAAAAATGCTGAACGCGGCAAAAGGATTTTTGTGATGTTAACATGTCAGTGACGGTGAGGCGAACGGGAACTCATAAGATTTCCCCCTACCAAAAATTGATTTTAGTTCACCTAAAAAGTGCTCAACGCGCCTTAAGAAGTTTTCTCTTCAAAAACATGATACCAACCCTTGTAGCCATACCAAACTGGCCAGAACTTCCTTTTTTCAAGAGACCCCTGAAGCAGAGGATTTATAATTTTTGTTTATGTGATGTGTAACCAAAAATAGGAGAAAATTGATATTGTTTTTTAGGCTACATTTCCATGGGCTCCTTAAAAAATTATTCCTTTTTTTGTAGAATAGGAGGCAAACGAGCAGACGTATCGCAACAACAGTGGCGTAACAGGTGCGTTGCCAGCCTATGGGGTATAGGGAGGGGGATGTGGGGATGGGTTGGGGTATAGAACTCTGGTATCCTCAATCACTAGATGAAACACAGAGCAAGCGCCGTTTCACACCGGTTTTCTGTGAGGCCGTCGAGGCCGAAGCTTGGCTCTCCCACGGTAGAAGGTCAGGGTCAGACTCTACTCAGAGTTGCAAATAAATATTATTATGAATGTTATAATAACAGAACAGTTGACATTAAATACTATATTACAACTTTGTTTGCCGATACGCATCAACATTTATTTCTAAGAACAGTTGCCAGCTCATCCATAGGGAATTACAATGCGGTTTGATTTACTTAACCACTAAATTATGTATAAACAACATAGGTAATAAAATGCGAAGAAACTTTCTGAAAATCCGTGTCCGGACCAGCTGCCAGTCGTAAGATTAAACCGTTCAAGCTAAAAGGTGCATCTCGGAATAGTTGCGTTTTAGCCAGTTCAAGTTCAAAATACTTGTTTAGTTAAATCATTAGTAGGCCAAAACCTCTTTTCTTAGGAGAGGTTGATGACAACCATCTGTTCAAGCGATTCCACTTAAAAATAAGTCAAAAGGACAATCATCGCAAATTGCTCACAATCTAAGAATATGTGCAATGGCTTCTAAAAACACGAAATATTTAAAAGAAAACAACACGTGACGCACTGTCAACTATATTTAGTATCTAACTCATTGGACAACACAGTTGGCAATCGGCAATGTAGGTGGTAAAATATTACTCCTGAGATCCATTCTTCATCACACTTAGGAAGCTAAATGCACTTTAACATCATCAATACTTAGTCCACTTGACGAACTCTTTTCCGAAAGGAGACTTAAGTCTTCTTTAGCTAGCTGGATGTGGATTGCAGTACTGTGTCCTGAGTAGATTTTTTGTTAAGACAACTCCCTACTTAGGTATATACATCTTGTGTCGCGGGGTAGTACTTTACAAACATACATGAAATGGACACAAAGTACATCTAGACTTAGAACAACAATTTTTGGATCACACAATGTGTTTTTCCATGTGGGATTTGAACCCACAATACTTACTGCAGTCAAAGTTTGCTCCAATAGTCGGCTTTTACACCCACAGGATGAATGTATATATTGGTTTTGATACTCCGTGTTCTAAATCGGTAATCACACGGAAACTTTAAGACAGTACACACACATTGTCTTATACCTAGACTGTGAACACTCGTTATCTTAAACGCTACTAAAGACGTGCGTAAATCACATGACGTTTAGATATTTAAATGTAGTAATGTGTAAAAATACGCAGAATAGAAATATAACCTATCACCTCTCGAACAAGCAGTTCAGATAAGAGGACCACGCGCCGTAGGTGTGCAATGTATCAGACCTCAAACCCATATTCCCAATTACAAAAATCATTATCACAGTCAAGACAAAGCGTCTGAAGCGATAACCCCTAATATATTACAGATATAGATATTGGATGCGGGACGCGGGTGGCCGTCCAAAGTCGTTTCTATGCGGACTAAGTAACTTTAATAAACCAGGATATGTCCACTTTAAAATTATTTTTAGATATTTATCTGGATGTATATCTAACTCAAGTGGATACCCTTTATAAAAATGATTAATGTGCAACTTATACAGTTCTATGTGTCTCAATAGTGAGAGGTATCTCCGTTTTAACAACATTTCTTATTGATCGGTTTCTCGTCGTAGATTATTTGAGCATACCTGCAATAAATGAACTATTAAACACTGAATAACATTCTAAGTCGATCCAGTAATCCCTGAATTTAGCGCGTTCATCCGTACGTTACCCTTTATAAAAATGATTAATGTGCAACTTATACAGTTCTATGTGTCTCAATAGTGAGAGGTATCTCCGTTTTAACAACATTTCTTATTGATCGGTTTCTCGTCGTAGATTATTTGAGCATACCTGCAATAAATGAACTATTAAACACTGAATAACATTCTAAGTCGATCCAGTAATCCCTGAATTTAGCGCGTTCATCCGTACGTTTTGTCAACGTTTGTATTTTGAGGCAACCCCAGAACTTTCGGAGCCCATAGGGGATTTTTTTGTAAAGAGTGAGGTTCGAGCTATGAGCAGGAATGCAAGTAATCCAACACATGCGAAAGTGAAGACTCTTTGAAATACGCATTTCCACAAAGCCTGTGTCTATAATAAACATGATTGTTTTATTCCCAACGAACAGAGCACATCGCTGCTGTCCATACATGAAAACCCACACACATCTAGTCCATACACAAACTTGATCGCATAGGAATTGTTGATTTATTTATAAAATTAATTACTGTACATGCAACTATAGCTACTTTTGTATGAGACGCACTTTTATTAAGTGAACGGCATTTATATTGTATGTATTTTTAAATTCTAGATATAAAAAACAAGAAAGCGGTGAGAATGTGAGATATTATTAATTTCTGATTGTGGAATTTAGCAAGCGCATCTGTAAAATGGAGATGATTATACCTGGTCACTCTCGTAAACGTATGAGAGCAAAAAAACTAAAATTAACAAGAAAACCAGTACACAAGCACTTAATCGAGTAATCATACCCCAAAAATCTCGAACAACATTTTGAAAAAGAGCTGATACTCTTGTACTGCTGGACCGATACTAACCAAACATATCTAAGAACCACCGCTAGGAAAGTGAGTTTTAAATGAATAAAACTACATCGAAATCGGTCCATCCGTGTGAGAGCTACGATGCTACAGATACATACACAAACACAGACATCGTGTCAAACTTTTAATAACCCTTTTTGCGTCGGGGCTTAAAAAAGGAGGAGACAGAGTTAGGCATTACGGTAAAATTCTAGAACTTATTAGGGTTTCTAGGACTTTTAAGGTTAATTAGCATATGTTTAGTATATTACACAATGAGTTTAAACCATTACAACTATACAAAAACAAATATCAGTATTCGAAAGCCATTTATTTTCATGTTGTTACAATGTCACTTAGGCAATTTTCCTCTCATAACACAACTTACCTAATACCACAAATACCTAGTATTTGATATAGTTACGTAGGAATACAGTTGTATGAGGTTGCAGTAACGTATGTATTGTGACGTGATGAATAGGCAGGGGGCCAATTACAACGGAACACTTCATAATTCATACATGTCTCTCTGTAGATGATATATTTTACTGTTTTATAATTGGTAAATACTGTGTGGACATCTTGCAGGATGAGAGTATTGCTCTAATCTGTGCCGTGTGGGTCTCCACACGGCACAGGTCAGAGCAATTAAGCGACGGATTAAGAATACAGGGGTCATCACCACCCCAATTTTTTTCACGGAATGTTGTGCAAACGAGCAGACTTTTTTTGTGGTGCAACGAGGGTTTCATATAAACCTGTCTGTATATCTTATGGTGTAACTAAACATTTACGCATTTTGCAATTTTTCCTTTATCTGTGCTATAAGACGTTCCTTCCTACCAAATTTCAAGATTCTGATTTCACGGTACCCTGTAGGTTTTGATTCCCTTGCGAGTGTCGAAAATTTGCAGTATCGTTTGATTGTGTTGGCTTAGAAGTTTGATATTTTCACAGCTCCATGGGACTAGACATGTGTCGTACAAGGTAAATCAGATACTAGGTACAACTAATAGGGTTCCTAATCTTCAGCAATACCTAATCCATATAATCTTCCTAATCTCATTCTCCAACCATTACTTGATAAAATCTCAATCTGCCTATTCTTAATCTCGAGTTCTGATATCGTTATTAGGATTTGATAAATGTGATCGTTGGATCATTATTTTAATGATCAGAAGTAGGTTTTAGTAAACTGTACGAATTTGGTCTTATTTCTGGTATCTGTTGTGTGACCATACCATACAACCATACCCTTACCGTGGGAGAGCCACGCTTCGGCATGAATGGGCCGGCTCGACCGGAGTGATACCACGGCCTCACAGAAAACCGGTGTGAAACAGCACTTACGCTGTGTTTTATCGAGTGAGTGAGGATACCGGAGGCCCATACCCCAACCCAACGCCCCCTATCCCCCTCACCATCCCCTTTCCCCCCAGGCCGCCATGGTGTGGGTCACCATGCTGCATTGTTCTTTTTCGCATTGAGGATGGTGACCACTTCTTGGATTCTGCTCATGCTTTCCATCAGGCAGGGCAGAGTCATTTTGGCAGCTTAAATATATAAAAAAAAAAAAAAACTGCGCAAATCTGATAAACATACGGCATGCGCTGCGAGTGAGCAAGAAAGAAGGATCAATCAAAGGAATATGGTATCGATTGTATAGCGCTCTTTTGCTTTCTCTGACATTTGATGTGTAGCGGGATGATGAGATACATTCCAACGTCTGAGTGAGTGAGATAGCGAAGGAACAGGTGTGAGCGTATGCTGAACATTGGATCTTATGTATTATGAATACGAAGATTACGAAGATACACATTGACAAAATGGGATTAGGTGCATTCTAATCTCTTAATATACCTAATGCTTGGATCTGTTCTAATAAATACGACTCATCTCTACATGGGACAGTAGACTCGAGTATTTGACTTCTACACGCGTTCCTGAGAAAAAGGCTCTTGACAGATTGAAAACAAAGTGATCCTATAAAGGTTCTGTTTCTTTTAGTTGAGGTACAGAACCCTAAAAAACTACGTCATCATACAATTTTTTGCTACATATTCACGATAAGGGAAAAGCCCAATAAACACAAGAGTATCATAGCAATACAATATTGATTTAACTTTAGATAACCAAAAAAAAATGAAGTGTAGATTAGTTATAGTGCCAATTGAAACGTTGACTGAACTACTTAAGATACTGTGGACAGATAATGAAAAGAGTGATGAATAATAAACAAACGAACAAAATACATATAACAATCAATATACATATATATATATATATATATTTATTACCTCACATGCCGACCCGTGCCCGCTTTGGCCGCTACCCGCCCGCTGCTACTCGATTTACAAATACTATTACTTTTAACTGAAATTTTTGTTCAATTGTAATAAAATATGACCTATGTCACTCCTGAATAGTGTCGCTTTCTGTTACTGTTAGTGAAAGATTTTCCGGATCGGATCAGCACTTTCGAAGATTTACCCTCTACAACTATACAAAGTTAGACCCTTAACCTCTTTATAATATTGTCTGTAAGAGATCGCCATGAGCGATACGCCAATTGTCACATTCGTATATTGTTACTCTTTTTTTCTGTTAAGTGTGTACAATAAAGATAAATAAATTAATAAAAAAAAATTATAGATTAACTGACAATGTAAACATATCAAGTAAAGTAGGATAGAAATAAAACTGTACTTTGTTTAATGAAGAAGGTATTGCCCGCGGATCGTACCGAGTACATGGCTTTCCTCAGAAATCAAAGTACCTCCATACAAATATCATTAAATAGTATGTGTGTGTATTTGACCACATGTATGTCTTTTATACCTATGGGTTATTCTGGTGTAAAAGCTTCATTACTGTAATGTTTCGTCTAAATCCGTTCAGTAGTTTTTACGTGAAATTTGTGTGATAGGTAACAAACATATTATATATATATATAAACTATACAATCCTTACAAACTTTCGAATTTATAATGTACTAGCTTATGCTCCCCCGCATGTGTTTCGATTATCGTAACAAAAATCCTTCTCCAAGGCCCAATCAAAGAGCCACGCTTCGGCATGCATGACCACGGCGTCACAGAAAACCGGTGTGAAACAGCGCCTGCGCTGTGTTTCACTGAGTAAATGAGGATACCGGAGGCCCATAATCCTTCCCCTAATCCCCCTTCCCATCCCCAAGGGCGGAAACGCACTTGTGACGCCTTAGTGTTGCGGGTGTCCATAGGCGGCGGTAAACGTTTACCATCACGCGATACTTCTGCTCGTTTGCCCCCTATAACATAAAACAAATTGTAATTTGTCCAGATGAGTTCACCGTTCTTTTCGAATTAATACCTAATATTAATATAGAAGTAAAAAATAGGACTGCCCAGTGCCCAGCCCTACTTTAAACCTGACCTACCACCACAGCAAGTTATTTCTACCGCGTTTGTAAAATGAGTTGTTATTATTGGCACACTACTGTTTACAAACATACAGTTTATGCGCCATGGTAGTGATTAAAAGTGCGTCCGGCTAATGACGACATTCGTCGCCTAGTAGTACTAAATGAAATACATTCAGAAGCAATATATCCGGGTCATATAAATATATCAGAAAATTTCAGATACTTTTTAGTTCGAGGTAAAAAAATTGTTTCCCTATATCTACTGTTGAGACTAGAGGGTTAAAATAAATTCAAATGGCACAATGTTTGATTATAAAGGATATTTACTAACGAAAATATATAAAAATAGGCTTGTTTTTTTATTTTTATATCTTAAACAAGCTGACCCGACGAACTTCGTACCGCCATATTCAATTTCGTAAAAACTTTCTGAATGACCGAAAAAGTTATTTTAGTAAGAGCTTGTTAACTTCCCGCAGGGTCACAGTGTAGACCGCTAGGCGGACTAAGAAAATATAACACCTCCGTTTTTCTTTATTTTTTTTCTATACAAACCTTGTCTTGACAATAACTAACGCATAAAAACGAATTATCCATTTTGGTGCAGTCGAACGAAAGTTATGCGCGTACATACATTTTTGTGATTCATTTTTATTTGTATAGATTAGAAGCAGGCAGCCCTCTTTGCGTAAATAATTTATCCAAAGAAAAAAAGAGTACATACAATGGAACATAGAACCTGCTCCTTTTTTAAAGTCGGTTAAAAACAGCCCACTCTTCTCTGTCCTGATCGATCTGCATCCATTCTTGTGCATCCCCACACACTCAGCTAATTAATTGTACTATTATCGAATCGAGTACACGAGTGGTGTAACGGAATAAACGGACGATTCACCGCTTCCTACTGCACAGAGCTCTGTGTTTTCGATGCCCTCATGGATAATCACTTTGTGTGTGAAAATGTCCAACCTGTCAAGTGCGAGCCGGACGGGTGCGTCAGGGGTTCTCTACCATTATCTATAAAAAAAAGCCAAAAACACGTTTGTTGTATGGGAGCCCCCTAAAATATTTATTTTATTCTGATTTTTAGTATTTGATGTTATAGCGGCAAAATAAATATATTATCTGTGAAAATTTTAACTGGTACTATCACGGTTCATGAGATACAGCCTGGTTACAGACGGAAGGACGCGGAGTCTTAGTAATAGTGTCCCGTTTTACCCTTTGGGTACACAACACCCTAAAAAACTTCACGATAACTGGGTTTTCAAGTTTCTAATATTTTAACCTACCTCCTAATATTTATTTTGCTAATGTATTCACTACTTCTACACATATCTATTCTTTGATTACGTGTAAGTAAATAAATCTTATTATTATTAAAGTTGGCTGTATTTCAAACTATACAGTATACGTACCCAGAACAGTATTTTTGTATATAAAACGAAGTAGATTGGCGTAGATAAATAATGTTATGGAGTGACACTAGTCGAGCGAATTTTATTTCGTGTGAATCGTCTAAATTACAGACTTTCTAAGTAATAATTAGTAATTTCTTTAAATTTTCGCATAAATGATAAAAATGAAGTTGCTGCACTGTAAACCGTTTAAAAATACGTTGTCTGTCAGCAAAGGCAAGGAAAACTTGAAAACAAAACCCGTTACTTTACGTGTGGAAACCCCCACGGGTCTTCACCCCATCGGGGTTTGCGGCAGGGCGGTATGTCGGAATCGTACCGACTAAAACCACACGGTGTGCCACTCTGCGCCTGAGACGGGAGGGATCCGGGAACCGCTTTATTACGACATCCGGACCCCTCCCAAGGAACAAAACCGAACTATCTAGCCAACGAGGTATAGTAGGCTAAAACCTCCTTCCCATAATGATGAAATTTAATGAGAATCAGTCAGCTTGGGGACAGAAAATCGGTCCTTCTGTTGCTATTCATATATCATATTCACTAATAGAAGTTGCCAGAATATAAACACCCTCTTTCCCTGATTCTGGAGGTATCAAAGTGCAACAACTCACTTGTGATTCTTTCGTTACGGGTGGCTATAAGTGCCGGTGTTCACTTACCATAAAACGATTCTTCTACCTATTTGTAATTTCCGTTGCCCTGTAGCTGTTAGTCTATAATTTTAAGTGTATTTTTCAAATTAAGAAATTTTGTTTGTTAAGAGTGTCTTTAGCTTAGAATGTCTGATAAATAGGCTGAATAACAGTAGTCCTCTAATTAATTATAATTTATTATCAGAATAATTACTTTGGCATAATATGTATATTGTTGGCGGGGTTTATTGAACTCAAGATTTTTCGATGACAAAACAAACTTAGCTACCTACTGTATAAATAACTCTTTTAATTTAGATCTATTTCTAAAAATCCAATTGTATGTAAAATAGTGATTGATAAAAAGAAATTGGACTTTAGGTGCATTAGACTATTTCTGAGAGGGTACTATCGTCTCACAAAGAAAAGCCAAAAATTTCGGCATTAGCGCTGAAGTGTATCGTGGTTCAGTGCAAGAGCGGTCCATAGTGTGAAATTGTCATTTCACGATACGTAGTGTGACGACTCTTGGATTCCAGCCTAAGAAATGTAACAACGGCTAGAAAAAATGGTATTCGCCTCAAATAAACTGACAATGCATTTGTTACTCTAGGCTTACAACAGTGACAATAAGTTCAGATACTTACCACACATCTAGTTCGTCTATTTGTCCCCTATGCCTTAAAAAAAACAAGTCTGTGTGACTAATGTAAATTAGGCTAGAAGGCGATTGCCAAAATTTGTCGATTTCATTTTAAAACTTTACGTAGCTTATTAGATACCAAACCTACCCTCCCCCTGATTCTGAGAGGGAAAAAGGAACCAAGGTAACTCCCTGGCACTTCGTAGAGGTGTGGCTTCGCTATGCATCTTCTACCGCATTTACTACGGGGAGTGCTCCGAGGAATTGTTCGAACTGATCTCCGCCGCGTCTTTCCACCGTCGTCCTACGCGACGGCAGTTTCATCCCCATCATTTAAATGGTTACCGTCCACAACTGTGCGCTTTTCTAGAAACTGTCAGCTCGCACAACAAAACTGTGGAATGAACTATCGCCCGCGGTATTCCTGGAGACCAATACGACCTTCAAGGAAAGATAGTACTCCTTCTTAAAAGGCCGGCAACGCACTTGTTACGCCTCTGGTGGTGTCCACGGCAGCGGTGATCGCTTTCCATCAGCATATATTCCATTAAATAAAAGAGAAAAAAAATATGACGCCAATTTTTTGTTTGGCAACAATTACAAATTATATTCCTTGATATATCTTATAGACGTCCTTGTGGACGTTCTACTATTGATTTGTTTACCTCGCACCGGCACGGAACATGGGAAGGAGTAGGCGTGAATTTTATATTTAGATTTTGTCTTCGACTAGACCGCGTAGCTTTCTCGTTGGTTCGCCAATTATTTTCTTTTGCGATGTCTAAACAACTTAATAGGTATAACATACTTTTTAATTGTCTGACGTTTTAAAGACGTTTCACTGACTGTAATTACAGGTGATAAACTTTTAGTTATTGGTGAAAAAAAAAAAAAACCAATCTAGTCTGTCAGTCTGACTATTACTTCCTACTTTAAAAAGTAATGTTTTCGGGAGATCGTTTTTTGTTTTTGCGAAAGACGGTCCCCATTTCATGTCATCCACATTTTTTATATTTTTTATCATTAATTCCATCACGACGAAGACTTGAAGACTCGAAGACTTAGAATTGAAGACTTGAATTACTTGACATTGGCAGAAATAGCTGATCCGGCTGATTGCCATTCATCAAAAGAAGAAGTAATGTTTTCATAATATGTTTTATTTATTTTTTGACATTTTGATACCACGTTTCTTATTTTTAGTATTTTACATAGTAGGTCATTCATAATTTTAAACTAGAGCTAATATAGTGTATATTTCTTCCCTCGTCCATTACACCTATAAACAATCCTTAGCAATTTTAATATTTTTTCGAAACCAATACTTTAGTTTTTACTTGCAATTGATTCTCACAAAAATTAGAGTTTAAAATATCGCAAATGGATGCCTGAATCTAAAAACAGGTCTCTCAAAAAATCAATACTTTCGAACGACTTGTCCCTAAAAAGTATTACATAATAGGCATCTGAGATTTTAGTATAAAAACGTATTAGCTAGGTTGAAACTAGAACAAAACCATTTCGTTATCGACTAAGTTTGTGTCGGTTATAAAGCATCACCCCCGTACTTACCAACAACACTCCCACAGGTCTGTCGTCGGAGGAGGGGTGTGTCGAGGGTAGGGTAAGGTCAAGGTAGCTGGCTGCGCGCGTGCGCACTGCACTTAACTCGCTGATGCAGCTATTCCGTTTGAGTATGCAAGCCTGCCTCCTTATGTTTAGCTCTGCTATAGAGACCTTTCGCGGAGGTGGCAATTTTCCTATTGCAGCTTTTATTTTGTAAAAGCTTTTAGCATTTTCTTTGTCGTGTTCGTGATTTAAATGTTAGTCGATCACAATTTACGTTGTTCTATCTTATTCTTTTGTACTATGTAAATTAATGCGGTATAATATTTGGCGTCTAATTACGTCTTTGTTCTCAAAAAGGTAGGCACAGAGATATTACCATTATTATATTATTGAATGCACGGTTGGCTTAGTGGTCGCCATGCCGCTTTCTACTGTACCAGATGTTGTGGATTCCATAAATCGTGATTCTGAGTCTGGGTGATCTTTGTGTCCGTTTCGGATGTATATTCCTAATGCGAGAGTTTTTTAAAGAAATGATTAAACACCCACATTTTATCGATTATAATTTTGCTTCCAATTAATACGGGGTGCCTATTGCCGTTAACTGAGTACATAAACATTTTTATTTAATTGTAAATGTCGTGACTTCTCTCTCTTTAAGTCTTTCATTTAACACATCATCTCATACAAGATCTGATCATAATCTAGACAGAGCATATTCTGGGGTAACGGAACTGCTGATATACTTTACACAGGCACAGAATAGTCGTAGTCTTGTGAAACATGGGAATCGTACTCCACTAAATACCACAAGACCAACAAACGGTAAAACATTTTACCGATTTATAATAAAAATGCCAACCTATATTCAATGCTATGATCTATTTAAGCATAATCTCTATTCACGGATGATATCACGCACACGGTTCAATGACCAAATTGTGCAACAAAAACATTGTGGACAAAAATTGGGCTTGATTAAACATGATACGCATAATATATTTAGCTCCGGTTAGTACCAGTTTCTAAAGATCTTCAAGGTCATACTGGAACTACAGTTTTTCTAGTGTAGGTCAGATGGTACCTATATTCTGGGGTTCGCGTAGAAAATGATGGATGAAGTTGACTGTAGGTTTAGTGGTGAGATATCTTGACTGCTAAGCTAGTGTTCGTGGATACAATCCCCAATTCTTTACCTTTCACAAATATTGTGTGATGGGTACGATTATTGGATCAAACGCCCATTTGAAGAAGGGTAATAAGCTAAAATTAAAAACCCCTACTCAAGCACTTAATCGAGTAATCATACGCCAAAAATGTCTTGCATCATTTTGGAAAAGAGCTGATAGTCTTAAACTACTGGACCGATATTAACCAAACATAGCTAAGAACCACCGCAAGGAAACTGGTTTTCAAATGAAAAAAACCGCATCAAAATCGGTGCATCAGTTTGCGAGTTGTGATGTCATAGACACACACTGATAGAGAGACAGACAGACGTCGACGTCAAACTTATAACACCCCTCTTTTTGCGTCGGGGGTTAAAAAGGTGATAAGCAGTGTATAATACTTATACTATTTTTCTTTTAAGACAAAGAAGTAATTAATTATTTGAAAAAAAAAACCCGACTCCGTATATACTTTACATTTTTCTTTTTAATTTTGATGTAGCCAGTGTCTTTCTCACGACTAAGACGAATCTATTGACACCACTCACATAAAAATACGACAAGCCGTTTAGGCTCTAGGACATATCAAAGAAATAAACATAAACGAAACATATAACCCTCCTTCTTTCGCATTCATTTCGAATTATTTCTTAGTTTGAATGTATCCAACAGACGCTGTTGTTTTGAACAATCGTTTCGTTCAAGGGAATAGTCGAACGTTTGTCCACATAACATTAAGTTCACCCTTACTTTAGTAACAATGTTTGTAGTTAAAGCAAACACAGTGACTCAGCGAACTATTTATAGGAATAGTTTTTTCCTTTCGACCTTGACGCCATAAGTTTAACATGCAGAGAGATTGCTCCGCTGTCATGGCCGATTTAAGACATCATAAGCATTTGATTTGTAATGGCATGTATTATTTATACGTGTATGCAAATTAATTGAAGTGTTTGTTTGTAATTTTAAATTAAAAGCTTTGCACTAAATGCACTTACGTCAGGAAATTAATATTTTAAATGTTTGTCTATCTGTTTCTTCCGGCTAATCTCTGGAACGGCTAAGGCGCGGGACGCAGTCTATAAAATTAGCCCAAATTACTTATAATATCATCAGTTACCTGCCAGTGAAAGTCCTGTCAAAATCAGTATAGCCGTTCCAGAGATTACCCGGAACAAACATAATGTAATAAAAGTAGCTAGTTTACTGGAAGTTGAATAAACTCGGCAGTGTATAAATAACTAGTGTTTATATAGATAGATAAGAAGAATATTTTGACGTACTTAAGGAGAAAACTGTTATCATAAGCAGTTTTTATGTTACTTCAAAGAGTGGCATCAAAACTGCTTAATGCACATGCCATCAAGTCTTGTCTATTATTTGTTCTCCTTTACCAATAGAAGAAAAACTAATATATACTTACATAAAAACCACCAGAGTAATGTGGTGTTCATAATTACGTCTGTGTCGCCAATTTCAAAATGCTTAGTGGGTGTTTGCCAAAACACGATTACTTCGCTGTTATATCAAAGCTGTATAAGTCTAAAAATAACTATAGTAGATTTGAGAACTTATATAGCTATGTATGTAAAAACAAAGTGTCTGCACCAAAATACTTGCTATTTCAAAGATCGAAAATGTTCACATATATATTATATCTAGTAGCTGGATGACTCACTACTTTTTTGGTTAATTTTTTAAAAATGTATCCTAGATAGATCGATTTATCACCCCCCCGAAACCCTCTGCTAGTATTAAATTTCATGAAAATCGTTGGAGTTTCCGAGATTCAGATTATAATAAGTAAAATATGTATGCAAGAATTGCTCTTTTAAAGGTATCAGATCGATTGGTTATATCGGTTACATATTAGTTCCGGATAGCTTATCTGTCAAATGGCTAGATAAATTTATATGGAAGATTATCTGTTAGATAAAGCTACTTATCTGTTACCTGTGAAACAGGGCCTCAGTCTCGTAACACCCACTCGCACAACAATACTGTGGAATGAACTGTTGCCTGTTGTATTCTCGGATACGACTTTCAAACCTTCAAGAAAAGAGCGTACTCGTTACACATCTGACGCCTCTGGTGATGCTCAGGCTCGTTTGATAGCGGGCAAACGAGCGGACGTATCTATAAAAAAATTACGGATGTAGGTCTACAATATCTTAACGTTGCAACGAATTTGTAGGTTTCATTTATCATGCACACGAGTATCAGACTATATTGCATACTAGTTGTATTTTAGTTATAGGATAGTCATTTAAACCCTACCGTTTCTCATATAATCGTGTTTATAAGTCGAAAATAAAAATTTACTTTGAAATCAAATAAACAACTTATTGATCTCAAGTTTGTGTATGTATGTATGATACCTTTTTCTTTGTTTATATATCGTTCTACCCACATGTCAATGTTGTCACAACAATACAATACCTAAAAACCACACCCAAAACTTTCCCGAAGTTTGAGTAAATGCGCCATATTTTTCTCACGTACGTTCTAGAATCAGTGGGGTGCATATAATTGATGTAGTGGTGTATCCCGGTCCGGTTTATCGATCGGGACCTGCGCGCTTCTCTGCAAGCAACAGGCTGTGACGCAGTTACAAGAACGTATGTGTTAGTGTTTATTAGGTACCTAGGTTGTCTGGACGAGTACTCACACCCAGATACCCAATCTTGCAATCTCAAATTGGTGCTGTGTTGTATGTTTTAATTTTCGAGAGCTTTTCACTAGGAACGATGTATGACCTAGTTATCAGTTTTCATATTATTTGTTTAGTAAGCAAATCAGTTTATACATATAATAATGTCGTGTCATATTATGCCATATTACAGGCTACATGCTAACTAATAAATACTTTATTTACACAAGCTTAATTCTAAATAATATTATGGTATTCCAGTTACTATGTTACATTACATTTTACAAGATGTTTTTATGGAATAGGGGGTAAACGAGCAGACGTATCACTAGATGGTAAGCGATTACCGCTGCCCAAGGACACTCGCAACACCAGAGCATCACAATTGCATTCCTGGCCTTTGGGGGATGGGGGAGGGGTTGGGGGTATGGGTCTCCGGTATCCCTCACTCACCCGGTGAAACACAGCGCAAGCGCTGTTTCACACCGGTTTTATGTGAGGCCGTGGTATCACTCCGGTCGGCCGGAGCATTCATACCGAAGCGTGGCTCTCCACAGATGGATGGAAGATGTGATATCAATTGTGTAGTTACACAAATATCAAAATTTTGGGGGTAGTTTAATTTAACATTAACTATATCGTTCGCTTGTTAGGTTTTAAAACGATAAAAATTCACGTAATATGACATTAATTGAGTTTCACGTAATAAGACGGCTCGACCGGAGTGATACCACGGCCTCACATAAAACCGGTGTGAAACAGCGCTTGCGCTGTGTTTCACCGGGTGAGTGAGGGATACCGGAGACCCTGTTCCTAAAGCAAAGTACATTTTAAAGATTTCACTATTAAATAAAGCGGAGACTGTTTGTACAGAAGCTTGTCATTTTCAAAGCCTGAAACACGAAGTAAAGCCTGAAACACGAAGTAAAAAATAATCATGCGAACGAAGCCCCTAATTAGTAATCATACGGTACATACATAATATACATAATAATATGTCATCATTCATATATGTACATAAATGTATTAAAAAAGATTATAAATTACTCTTTAAGATTTAAATTAATGTACATTTTAACTTGATGTGATTTGTGTAATGCCTCGCTTTCTTGAATCTTGGATTTAGGCCAGACGTGTCTACAGCGTGGCGTGTGATCACAAAGGCAATATATGGCAAAATGGATTTTATTTGAATAACATTAAGATTACCTTTATCTTTTATGCTTTTAAAGTATTGTTGTCTCGTAGAAATATGTACCTGTGCCATGTTTATCATCTTTGTAATGGTTGATTTTCTCTTTGAATCTCGTTTTGAAAAGAAACGTATTTTAAGAATGCATTCATATTTTTTATTATATTATTTAAAGTTTCACTAAGAGTACCTGTCTGTCGCTCTGTCTGTGGCCAGGTAGTATTCAGTGTAAACGTTTTTATGGGGTTTTAATAGCTGATCGAAATTGTTCTGAGCCGCCTTGTTTGACAAAAAAAATGACACAAAAAAACTGTTGTCATGTATAAAACTGTCAGTATTTACATTTTAGTTTAAATTAAAATTTTATAACTTAAGAATAAGTGTACTATTAAAATGAAAATTTCACAATTTAAAACAATAATTGATGATGCTTGAGACGTGATTCAAAATCAGTTAGTTCATCAACAACCCATAATGTCTCACTGCTGGGCTCGGTTTTCCTCTCAGGAGAGGGTTAAGGCCATACGTGCCCCCACTGGGCAAGTGCGGCCATTGCGGTGCGGGACAATCAGTTAGTTATGTTGGTCGAAATCGGTATGTTTCTAATCGTTGAATGTATTACGAGTCGGCCGTGTTATATATGCCTAATTAAATGTTGCCTATAGCATTAAAACACATATTTAAACTCCATTAATGAAATAATGAACAATGAGGGTAATTATCATATTTAACCTGTTTTAGGAAAAGAGCGTGCTTACTGTTAATAGTTCCGTGAGCATATTTACACCGGCGATAAGCGTCTGTCGTTTAGTTTTGTGGGTCATTGTATAATCGTGCCATGAAATGTCCCCTGAGTTTTTAGAGACTTGCTTTCATTACGAGTTTACTCCCAAAGCTTGCTCATCATCACTGGCAGTTGCGTTAGTTGATAATGAAAATTTATTTTGCCCCTGAGCTTATTTAATTTGTCATTGTCTTTATTGTCATACACTAAATACACATTTAACGTGGGAGAGTCACACTTCGGCACAAATTGGCCGGCTCGATAGGAGTGGGTTCCAACCTCCCCCCTCCCCCATCCCGCAAAGGGCGGCAATGTATTTGTGACACCTCCGGTGTTGCGGCTGTCCATGGGCGGCGGTAATCGCTTACCATCAGGCGATACATTTGCTCCTTTGCATACTATTCCAAAAAAAAAATGTCTGTATGAGTGACTAGGAAAGATTTAGTACAGTGAGAGGTCACAAGTGCAGTTCCACTGGTACAGTTTGCCAGGTCTGTTCTTGTACACAAGTCTGTGTGATGTTTCAATGCACACGTAATATTATACTCAGATTTAGAATGTGTGCATTTTAGGGATAGTCACAGAACTAGCGTGCTTATATGAACTTCACGATGGTACTGCACTTATATAACCCTTGACTGTTCAAAGGTGAACTCAAAATGGAGTTATCTTCAGATAATTATTGAGTGAATAAAAGAAAGGAAAGAAGCGTTGGCGTAGTGTTGCGTACTCAGGTTGTCTTGTATTAATGACTAGCTGAGCCCCGCGGTGTTACCCGCGGTACGACAGCCGCAAGGAACGCTGCGGGGGCAAAGCTAGTCTAAAAAAGTACCCTAAGTTACTCCTTATATTATCAGCTATCTGCCAGTGAAAGACCCGTCAAAATCACCTCGCTTCTTTCATCTGTGCCGAGTGATGTAGGTTCAAATACCACATAGGACAACACCTTGTGTGATATAAGAATTCTGGTTCTGAGTCTGGAAGTCCCTTGTGTCCGTTTCATGTATCTTTGTAAAGTCCCCCGCTTCACAGGAATATTCCTAATGTAGTTGTCTTTAAAGAAAACAGACAAACTTTTAAAAGAAACAAATATTGATGTGTACGCATATAATTAGAGTTTGGAGTTTAAATTTCTTATAAAGATAGATAAAGAAAATGACAGTTGACATTAGTTAAACAACTCATTATCCTTTGTATTTATATGGATTTATTACATACAATACTTAAGTTGTCCAAGGTCAGAAGAACCTAAATTTTGAGTCACCTAATGACTTAAGCTCACATCACATCGGCAGCCTTTAAAAGAGTTTGTATAGAGTTTATATCAAGTTTTTCTTCTCTTTCTCTTTTCTTTCGAAGTTACTTTATCCAGTGATTCTTCCTTAGTCGGCTCTTGTGATACCCACGGGATATTGTACTACTGTAAAGCTCGGTGTTCTTAATCCGTCACCACATTATATGTGATATAAATATATATATATATATATATTGAGTAATCAAGTTCATATCAGTCAAGTTAGCAGTATCATATAAGTCAAGTTTCAGTCCACTATCATGTTGATATCCGTCACTCCGTCAGCCTTGTTATCAAACTAATACCTTCCTATCAGGTGATAATACATAAAATCTATCTATAAATCTGTTGAAAAATCTAGAAAAATCCTGTTTCGCGATTTTGTTTAGATACTAATTGGTGTTAATTAATTGGGGATTATTCTGCTTCCAAGATATGATTACCAACAGCATTTAATAGTCTACTACTGGGAAGGAGACCTACCACGGCCACGGCGGCCAGTCTCAACGGAGACTAGCTAACTATGCAGGAGATATTATATTACACAAGTGTGTGCGCAAACACAGGTGCACTCTCTGTTCCTCTCTCTCACAATCCGATTGGACGGTTAACTAACACAACCGGGGAGATATCGGGCGCAGGACCGACAGTTTTACGTGCTCTGCAAGGCACGAGGGTTCAGACTCTAACTTCCAAACTCCGAGCTGTTAATATGTATTTCCATAAACAGAAAAACACAACACACTTTTAACATCTTTTGGCTCGACTCGGGATACGAACCCTAGACCTCATAATCGTCAGTCTCATATGTTAACCGCTAAACCAACCCTTTACCCTTTTTTTTGACGTGGTGGAATGCGTTTACGCTCTTTGCTCCCCCCCTGCGGGGACAGGGGGTTCGCTTTGTGTGGGACTCCTGACTGACTTGCCAGACTACCCACTAAACCACCACGGTGTGCCACTCTGCGCCCGAGACGGGAGAGATCCGGGAACCGCTTCCTTATGCCATCCGGACCCCTCCCAGCGCCTGCCCGCACTGAAGCGGGCACCGTCTTCTGATGTTAAACTCTTAAGGTGGGCGACGTACGGCACACGCGTAACGTCGCCCCCCTCGCGGGTGGCCTATGAAGCGGATGGGGGGAAAAACCCGTCCCGCCCATCCGAGGCCACAAAACCAACCCTTTACCTACTTCAACGTGTTAGTAAAGGGCTTGTTTCAAGTCTTCCCTCGCATTTTAGCGTTGTTGTCCTACGAAGTAAGCTTTTTTAGGCAACTCTCACGGTGCCCACAGGATAAACAGACATGGTGACACTCAATATTCTTCATCAGTCACCACACGGACGATATTAGAATGAGAAAAGATAAGGAATTTCTAATTTGTTGATATTCTACTTGTAAAGGAACACCTGGATGGTCTCAACAATCACATGAGGGACATATGAATACTTGATTCTGATCTTTTCGAGCTACTGATGACTCCCATTTTCTTTTCCCTGCAAGAGCTGAACTCTTCTAATAATAGAAAAACTAATTAATTCCTTAAGAAAACTACCACCATTTTTTTTACGTGTGGAAACACCCTCGGGCACTCACTTCAAAAAACAAAACTATCACCATTATTCAACCATAAAAGAAATCAGCTATACGGTACATTACACATTATTAAATATGTACGTTGTAAATGGCGCTGATATTTTATAAAAATGAGGCCTTTTTATGAGTGATTTGATTTCAGCTTTCGCATAGACAATAAGAACATCTTATGGCCTAAGCCTGAGCTGAAATTGACTGAAATCAGTACGAGAGCAAAATAATGAAGTAAAATCTTGAATGGAATGCAATCATTGCGAAAAGGTTTATGATATAATAAATTTACTCTGTATATTCGAATCTGGTATTCTCATAAACATCGAATATAAATAAATTCTTGGTGTCTGCTCGACTAAGCTCGTTTTTAGAGTCCTGTACCACAAAAGAAAAAAAAACGAAAGCCTTACAGGATCACTTTGTTGTCCGTCTATCTGTCAAGACTCTTTTTCTTAGGAACGCGTGGAGGTATCAAGCTGAAATTCATATCAAATATATTGTCTATTGGAGCTGTAAAAAGTCAAACTTCTAACTCAATCAAAAGATACAGCCGTCAATGTTGTACATTTTCGGAACTTGCTAAGGAATCAAAACCTACAGGATACCCTGTGTTCCCGTGAACTCAGTCTTGTAGTACAGATAGAAGAAAAATGGCGAAAAGCATAGATTTTTATTTATATCACATAATAATATACCTACAGGTGTGTAAGGAACCCTCGGTATGCTAGTCCGATTCGCACTTGGCCGGTTTTTTTCATCATTGTATTGCTCTTCGACTGCCTCGGTGACGTAGTGGTAGCGTACGCGACTGCTGTGCCTGAGGTCTCGGGTTCGAATCCTGAGTCGGACCAAGTGTTTGTATGATCTGCAAATATTTGTTTCGGAGTTTGGGTGTTTTCTATGTATAATATGTATGTATTTACAAAAAAAAATGTATTTATGTATTCATGTCAGTTGTCTAGTACCCATAGTACAACCTTTGCTTCGTTTGGGACTGGATGGAGTTGTGTGTTAAAATGTGTGAACATATTTAACATATTTATTTATGTATATATAATAACACTAACAGATGAATACTGTCTTCCCTATAATTATAAAAAACAGATAGTTATTTAGTTTAAAGCGGAGAGTACTCTAGAGGAGTATTTATGTTAGCTATAAGTGTTAATTAAACAAACTTAGATCTCATTTTGCTTTCATATTGATGGTGAAATTCCAAATATAAAACGCCGTAAGTACATTTATTTTCAGACTACAACGTTATTTCTATATCTCAAGGTAAAATTCTCAGTAGGGGGTGGTCTCATAACCTTACTATGCATGTGTACCAACTTATTTTATAAATACGAATGAATGTTTATTTACTGAAAAAAAAAAATAATTCAAAACAGAGTATCGACTACCGAATCAAAATATAAAAAGTTTTTTGGTGATGGAGTGGGAAATCCTTTTAGATCTCCTTTTGGACACCGTATAAGGGGGAGGGTTTCTCCCGTATCGATCTAACGCCTAACTTTGCCCTATCCCGAGAATGTTTCTAGACTATACATTGCTCATAAATTAGACTCTTTTGATGTGAGCAAAAACAACCCATTTAGACCTTTTCATATCAAGACCATTACATGTGACCTTGTTCTGTCGTGCCGTTGACTACAAAGGTATCAACCAAGTGTGAAACATGTTACAACACAAAGTCACATTCGCGTTCTATGTTATCTAGACAGAGAGGGTTGGTTTCTAAACTGAGTATTGTGTAATAAAATAACACACGGAGTAAAAAACATTTTCAGATGGGACTAGATGAAAGTATATTGGAGTAAGGGAAACTGATAGGGCAAGGGAAGCTAAGAATAGTATAAAAATAACTAAACATATCCTACACACTGACATCTAATAATAAACAATGCAGGGCATTTCGTTATCAGACTACTTATGAACATGCATATGTGTATATTTACATTTCTAAGTATAGATGTACTATATAAATATCACCCGACCCCACAGAACATGTACTGGGACTTTACTATCTCGAATAGTTTGAACGATATCTCAAGAGGAGCCTGTGTTTATTTATACACGGAATACTTTCAAGGAGTGTCTTGTTAAAAAAGAAATGTCTATACTGAAGATAAACCATTCCAAATGACTGTTTTTGGTGAAGTGCAATGTATTTATTGAAAGGAATTTGGCTTCTCGCCAACTATCTTCCATTCATGATAGTAACTATTTGTTTTTATAGTAACATCTTACATACTTATCTACTTTTACGTAATCACAGGAAACGTGACTAAAATAATATAAGTTTTGTTCCTTCGCGAAAGAAGACGTTTACCAAATCTTTGCGAACCGCAGACACACTACAAACGTGTATGTTGGTTTCAAGTGAAGAAAAACTTGAGTATCAACTGTTATTATGAGCATCAGAACCGGACTGAGGAGGCTGGCCGAATAATAATTATAGAAAAATTGCGTCTGGGTTTCGAAACTGTTCTTTTGAGTATACCTAATATGGTATAGTAAGGCAAAAAATCATCAGGTGGACTACTCATTGTATACTAGTAATTTTTAATCGATATTTGATGTACTTATCTATTTATCGATTGTCTATCGATCGATTTAGTGTTCGTCTTATCCTAAGCAGTCATATATAGTACTAGTTTATGCCTGCGGCTCCGCCCGCGTACATGTCGGTTATCGCGGCAAATAGTAGCCTATGTGTTATTCTGATGTATAAGCTATATTACTGTAAAGTTTCATCCAAATCCGTTCAGTAACTTTTTCGTGATAGATTTACAAACATCCTCACAAACTTTCACATTTATAATATTAGTATTGATAAGAGACATTCGAAGCATTGCAATCAGTTTTGTAGAAAATATTACATCTGAGTTATCATCCATGTTCATGTACATATAATATCAATCAGTGGCACTTAAAGTAGTAAATACAATATAATTAATGTAACAAATAGTAAAATTAGCGAATTCAAGAATAAATTTCTTATATATATATATATATATATATGACAGTGAAGTCTTAGTAATAAGGTCCCGTTTTACCCT